>SJYA01001712.1:101468-164799 GCA_006410615.1 Neotragus moschatus | reverse complement strand
CATGACTATTGGAAAAACCATAGTTTTGACTAGATGGACTTTGTTGGCAAAGTAATGTCTCTGCTTTTTAGTATGCTGTCTAGGTTGGTCATAGCTTTTTTCCCAAGGAGCAAGCATCTTTTAATTTCATGGCTGCAGTCACCATCTGCAGTGATTTTGGAGCCCGCCCAAAGTCTCTCCCTGTTTCTACTGTTTTTCCAGAAAGGGCAGTTCAGCGTAATTCTTAAGGGTCATGGCATTTTCAAAATGATAAATGAGTACTGGCTTCGATTCGAAGCCACCAGCTGCATTGGTCCCTGACAAGAGGGGCAGCCTGTCCTTTGAAGCTTTGAAGCTTTGAAGCAAGGTGTTGACTTCTCCTCTCCAGCTATGGAAGTCCCAGATACCCATAGGTGTCTTCCTGCCGAAGGCTGTTTTGTCTACATTGAAATCTGTTGTTTGGTGCAACCGCCTTTATTAACACTCTCAACAAGGTCTTCTGGGAACACTGCAGCTCCTCCATTAACATTTCCTGCTTCATCTTGGGCTTCTGCGTTATGGCCACCGCTTCTTCCCCCAAGCATCGTGAAGCAACACCGTCTGCAGCTTTCAGCTCTTTTCCTCTGCAGCTTCCTCTTTCTCTCAGCCTTTTACAGTTGAAAAGGGCTGGGGCCCTCTGGAAGAGGCTTTGGTTTCTGGGAATGCTGTGGCCGGGCTGACCTCTCTAGACCACTACGTCTTGCTCCACGTCAGCAGGAAGGCTGTGTCACGTTCTTACCGTCGGTGTGCTCGCTGGAGGAGCATTCTTAATTTCCTTTGAGAACCTTGCATTTACCATCCACAGCCTGCCTAGCTCTTTGGCACGAGAGGCCTAGGATTCAACCTGTCTCCGCTTTAGACATGCCTTCCTCACTAAGCTTAATTATTTCTAGCTTTAGATTTACAGTGAGAGACACGTGACTCTTCCTTCCATCTGAACACTTAGAGGCCATTTTAGGGTTGTTAACTGGCCTAATTTCGACATTGCTGTGCTTCAAGTAAGACCTGAGGAGAGGGAGAGAGCCGGGGATTGGCCTCGCAGTGGCGCAGTCAGAACACCCGCAAACTATACGGCAGGGACTGTGGGTCCCCAAAACAGTTATGTAAATAACATCAAAGGTCACTGATCATAGATTGCCGTTACAGATATCAGAGTAATGAAAAATTATTAGACTTACCAACATGTCACAGATGCTGTTGGAAAAACGGTGCCAACAGACCTGAGAGACCAGGGTTGCCACAACGTTCAATTCGTAAAAAACACTCGAAGGAAGCAAATGCCGTAAAGCCGAGGTATGCCTGTGCTCAGCTCCTCACCTAGGTATCAAAGCCTTGCCTACATCGGGTGAGTGCAGTTGTTCCAGTTTCATGAGGTGAAAATTACGATTCAGAGAATTTCATCAATGTCCAAGTCCCACGGGCAGAGAATACAGCCAAGCCCGGCCGAGTTCAGGCCACCTTACCCTGCACTCCTGCCCTGAACAAAATGTGCTCTGTTATACCCCACAGACCTCCAGTGTAAAGGAAACACTAACTTCTGAGAGTTTATGTAGGTTGTTCCTGGGTCTTCTGGGAATAGGCATTGGAGATTTGACCAATTTTAACGCTTTGTACTTTGTTTCATCTCAAGAAGATACTTCAGCAACTGCTACGCATTTTCCTCTATAGGGAAAGATTTTCAATACAGCGAAGGATCGCAATGTTTGTGATCTTATTAACACATGCTCGTGACTCCAAGCACCGGTGACATGAGTAACGCCGTTGTTAATGAGAAAAGAGTCAGGATTATGTTTGCAAACAGCCGTGCTCGTGCTCAGTCGTGCGCAACCACCGCCTGTCACGGAAACGAACAGCCACCACCAACCAAATCAGGAAGCTGCTTTTCCTAGTCCTGGCCCTCAGTCCTGCTCTTTCTCTGTTTCTCCTGTGAACATTTATTCCACTATTAAATTACGTAGAATGGACACCTACATTATTTATCTTTGAAAATGCACTTGATAAACATTTTCACTATGTCCATTTAAAAGCTGAATATATTTCCCTTTCAAAGGTATTTATTTATAAAGTGTTCTGACACACATACAGACGCGACATACACACACACACAGACACAGAGACATACACACAGACACACACATTTCTTTCCAGTTGGCCAGATTTCATTATCTCATCAAGGAAAAATCATCTCCCGCCTTTCCTCTCGCAGTGGACTTAGAACCGAGCTATTCCTTCCAAGTTAAAAATAAAAACACCTGCCTGCTTTCCACAGCCATGCACCCTCCTTGTGTTTTTTCTCCTCTGGGTAGAATTGTGACTCCAAGAGCCTTGAGAACATTTAGTTCCCTTCATGAAGGTTGTTTTCTTGAGGGGCAGTGAGTGGGGAGGAGGGCGATTTACCAGAGTGACTACCTTCCTTTAAACACACACCAAGGCCAAAGTAGCCGACGGGGAGACGTTGGGTGGGAAAGATCAGAAAGCAGCGCTGTTTGTGTGATATCAAGTCCAGAAATCAGGAAATCCTGTCAAAATTATAATTCAATTTTATTCCTTACAATTCAACATGTTCTTCATGGTTTAAAGTCAGTTTCAGCTGGAAAATGTATGCTGTTACAAGAGTGAAATAAGATCAATTGCATATTTATTAGAATTTGTTAACATTCAGACAGAAGTTGCTTCTGTTCGGTGAACAATCGTCCAATAACCTGTTTCTTTCACAAGTTCCCCTGTGAGAGGCTGTTTATTCACTGTGGAATGAGGTGAGTAAATGACAAAATGTAAGGTCCTGATGGCTGAAAGTCAAAGCCCAACCGTCTGGAAAAATGTCACACCAGCTTCCCGCTATAGATTTGAAGAAATATGATGATGATTGCAGCAAACTGGCGATTCCAGATCTTATACAAACAGCACCTTGTGAAAAACGAAGCTCAGAAGCACTGACAGCACCGGCCTCTGTTCAGTCACTCAGGTTCGTCTGACTCTTTGCAACCCACTAAGGCTTGCCTGGTGGCTCAGAAGGGAGAGCATCTGCCTGCGATGGGGGAGACCTGAGTTCAGGCTGTGGCTGGGGAAGATCCCCTGGAGAAGGAAGCGGCACCCCACTCCAGTACCCTTGCCTGGAAAATCCCATGGACAGAGGCGCCTGACAGGCTACAGTCCACAAAGAGTCAGGCACAACTCAGAGACTTCACTTTCACTTTTGCAGTCCACTGGACTGTAGCCTGCCGGGCTCCTCTGTCCATGGGACTCTCCAGGCAAGAATACTGGAGTGAGTCACCATTTCCTTCTCCAGGGGATCTTCCTGACCCAGGGATCGAACCTGGGTCTCCTGCAGCTCCTGCACTGCAGGGAGATTCTTTGCCACTGAGCCATGCGTGCACTAGAAGCTGTTGATAAAAGTATTCCTTGATTCTCTCAAGAAACCTCCCAAAATAAATAACAGTGTTTATCCTTTTTTTAAAAAACAGAAATGAAAAAATGAGGCCCAGAAAGCTAACTCCCCAACTGAAGTGAGCAAGCTAAGCCAAGGGGCCAGAACTTACACACAGGTTGGCTATTTTCAACTCCCGTGCACCCAGCCATTTAGCTATGAGACCTCTGTGATGACCGCTGGATATTCTATATTCTCAAAAGCACGTGGTCCATTCATCACTGTAAATGTTGTATGTAAACATTCTTGTGTTACGTCACTTCAGGATATTTCTTTTTGGCCAGATAAAAAGTGTTGATGGAGCAAGCTGACATACCATCAGAACAGGGTAGAAAATTCTCTAAGGTTGTGTATCATTCATTGTCAATGGTTCACTTCCTGTTTGAGCTGAAGCTCCAGTTCCTCCTTATAAATCTTCCATTTTACAAATCACAGACTTCCACAAATCTGTACTTCCACACAGACTGTCACTTGTATGTAATATTTTCCCCCAATATTTCCTGTAGAAAAAGAGTGACCGTCTTTCCCTCTAGCAAGCAATGCTGCTGCTGCTGCTGCTAAGTCACTTCAGTCGTGTCCGACTCTGTGTGACCCCACAGATGGCAGCCCACCAGGCTCCCCCGTCCCTGGGATTCTCCAGGCAAGAACACTGGAGTGGGTTGCCATTTCCTTCTCCAATAGCAAGCAATGCAGTTTCTCCCAAATCCTGCAGTTCTGACTGGCTGTGAATCAGGATACACCTGCTTTTGCCTTAATTTCTTCTTAGAGGCTGGTAGTGTTGAGGCAGTCTGTCATAAACTAGACTCTTCATTAGAGCTGCACTTTATCTGATATTTGTAGAGGTTCTGGAGAAGATTCTTGAGCCCCTCGGACTGTAAGGAGATCAAACCAGCCCATCCTAAAGGAAATCAACCCGGAATGTTCATTGGAAGGAAGATCAAAGGAGATCAAACCAGTTCTTCCTAAAGGAAATCAACCCTGAATGTTCGTTGGAAGGACTGATACTGAAGCTGAAACTTCAATACTTTGGCCACCTGATGTGAACAGCCAACTCATTGGAAAAGACCCTGATGCTGGGAAAGATTGAAGGTAGGAGACGTGGGTGACGGAGGATGAGTTGGTTGGATGGCATCACCGACTCAATGGACGTGAGTTTGAGCAAACTCCAGGAGATAGTGAAGGACAGGGAAGCCTGGTGCACTGCCGTCCATGGGGTTGCAGAGAATGGGGCACGACTTAGTGACTGAACAACTCTGTCTAGCTTTGTGCCTTGATCTATGAAGAGTGGCTGAATGGGCTAATTGCCGTAGCTAAAAATGTTCAAGACACAAGGTGTGTAAAAAATCCTTCCGAGAAAGATGGTTGGTAAATACCATGCCTGCTGAGAACGTTTAAACATCATTATGAATGAATTTGGGCCTTCTGATCAAATAGTCTTGATGGCCACTTTAAGTTAAAATTTGAGCACACTGTTTTTCTGAAATGTCTTCTCCATAACATCATTCAGGTTTGCATAGTACTGGTGATTTTCACGTCTTCATAGACAAGAGTGGAGGTATAATGGAAACAATCAACATTCCCCCCACAGCCAATACATGCAAGATTTACATGATGAGATTGACAACGGAATGGAAGAGAATGCCTAATGGAGGGATAAGAGCCCTTTAGGTGACAAGGGTCTGAGAGAAGCTGGGAGCAGTGGCACTTATTACTGGGATGGGTTGAAGAAGTGCATTTATTTGCACTTAGATTACTTACTTGAGTTTCAGTTAGTAATTCCAACTTCACAGGGTTTTAGGAAGGATAAAAGAACCATATATATGTAAGGAAAAATAAAATACAATAAAACCTAATAAGATTTCGCTAATGTTATGTGTTGGCAAAGACAGCTATTTCATAATGTAAGCTCTTTATGTATAACACACTGGCAGAAAGAATGGATTGCCTTTTTTTATTGAATACTAACTTGATCCTTCCACCAGCATCTACAAAGTATTATGGGATGGGCTTGGGCCAGATATATTGGTAAAAAGGAGTGGTATCATTGTTTGTCAACCTGTATTTTTTTGGTTAATCTGGCTAAACAGTTCTATCAATGAAGATTAATCTCAAAGAAGGTTTATGGCAGCTACAATTTATTATTGAGGTTCCCCAGGAGACACAGGGGAAGCGGGTTCGATCCCTGGGTTGGGAAGATCCCCTAGAATAGGAAATGGCAACCCACTCCAGTATTCTTGCCTGGGAAATCCCATGGACAGAGGAGCCTGGTGGGCTACAGTCCACAGGGTCTTAAAGAATCGGACAAAAAAAGAAAAAGAGTCGGACACAACTGAGCATACACACACAGCAAGGAACCATATTATGGGAAACAGTCTTCTAAAATCAGTACCAGTGGTGATGGTGGGGACCATGTGCAGGGAACTGTCATCCTGTTGGCCTGGGGATAAAGAAAGTGCGGGACCCTTTCTCTTGCTGGGGGACGCAAAACACCTGCAGCATAATTGGGTACTCAAAGTCTGTTTGTATTTGGAAAGTGCTTTATGTAACTGTTACTATGCATGCAGGGAGGCCTTTAGCTCAGCTGCTAACCTTTGCATCACACAGGTCAGGAGAGCAGTGCGAGGAGCCCACAGAGGCTTCCGAGTGCGTGAGAAATCCGGGGGGAGGCTTGTTTACCAGGGAAAGCAAAGCTTCCCCAGAAAAGGCAGCAGACTGGACCAGTGAACGTCTACAGTTTTATTCCTGGTGTTAAATCAATTCCCCTCGCTGCACCCCGACTCTGGGAGCAGAGATCATTAAGAGCACATTCAAGTGCTTAATTAGGTTTTGAAGGAGGTTTCTCCATTAACATTAATTAAAGTCTCCCTGGGCTCCAGGAAGCTCATTTGCCAGGTAGGGGTTTCCCAGGGTCACTCATCTTCCTGTTGCTGCCTCAGCAAAACCATCTTTACTGCCTCAGATTACAAACTGAGCTTCAAGTCCATGCAAGACAGAAGGAAACGCAAAGGAGCACGTTTCCTCTTGGTGATGGGAGATTAGGCTCGTTATAGGGAAGGCTTTCCTCTTAAGATTTTGCCCTTGAGAAGGAAGCTACTGTTGGTTACCCTGAAAGAATGTGCTGTTGCTAAGTGCCTGGGGCTAAACTGTCTTGGAGAAATGTTAAAGTAAAAGTGAAAGTCGCTCAGTTGTGTCCAACTCTTTGTGACTCCATGGACTACAGACTATATATAGTCCATGGAGTTCTCTAGGCCAGAATGCTAAAGTGGGTATCCCCTTTTCCAGGGGATTTTCCCAACCCAGGGATTGAACCCAGGTCTCTCGAATTGCAGGTGGATTCTTACCAACTGAGCCAAAAGGGAAACCCAAGAAAACTGGAGTGGGTAGCCTCTCCCTTCTCCAGGGGATCTTCCTGGCCCAGAGATAGAACCAGGGTCTCCTGCATTGCAGGCAGATTCTAGAAGCAGCCTTCTATCTCTATAGATAGAAAAAAATTTTCATGAGTATGTTAATTTTATTAGGTTGAGCCCTAATGGAACCAAATTCATTAGGTTTGAGTCTGGTATTCAACTATCTTGACCTATAAAAATGGCAACTTCATATGGTTCAACCTAATAAACTAGCAAGTTTAAATTTTATACAAAGAACTCCACTGTAGCACCAAATCTTTTTTTTCTCTCCTTCATCTCTTTATGCCCTTGAGTTTCAAAAGCTTTTCTGTATCTATGCCTGTGGACTAGAAGCACAGAATAAGGTCAGCAACTTTATCTCTGGTTGCCTGTTGGGGTGAAAAAGCCTTTCAGTCCTTTTTTTGTATGAATATATTGACATTCTTGTATCGACCTCCATAGGTCCGTGCGTCCTCTCTTTGGGGTGTTATTTATTTATTTTTGCCCTTCAGTGTGGAAGGAACAGTAAGATGAAGCAGGAAAATTACAAACTTTAAGATGATAAATATTTATTGCATGCCTAGTGGGTATTGAGAGAAATACAAAGGAGACATGAGGAAGAAAAATGAAAGGGGACTAGAGAAAGATAAGAACGGGGTGAAAGAGAAAGGTACCAGCCAGGCTGGAGAGCAGAGAAAAGAACCCTTGAGGGTACCTTAATACTGAGACCCCATGATGGCTGTGGGTGGTCCTACATTCAAGGGTCTGCAATTTACCAAGTGAAAGCTAAGTAGCATGTATTTTGAAATGGAAAATCGGCAAGTGTAGTTTCTATAAAAATATTTGCCCAGGGCAGCATAAAGAGGGGATTACAAGAATGAATATGAGATCTAAGGCTGTCCATCCAATACAAAAAATCTTTCAATAATAATCTCCATATTCCTTTGTTTATTTGCATATTTTTGTCTGTGCTAGTCAACTGTCTTCTACCGTCTGAATGATCTTAAATGTTACATAGGTGTATTTGCTGGAAAATAGTGGTCCAGATTGTGGTTTTCTTAATTGTTCACATGATCAGTGTTTTTTTCCCTGCCGGGCTGTGTATAACTGTGCATATTTGAAGTTGCATTAATTTTAGACTGGACAAAATTGCCCAGGCTAAAAGGGCATGGATGAGTTCCACATTTAAAAACAAAAAGGATCTATGCCCTGTTTTTCACTTTGGCCCTCAGCATTGCTACAACCAACTGCATTTTGTTCTTCTTTTGCTCTTTGAGGGCTTCTGAGTATAACATAGAAAAACAGTTTTGGAGCTGTGCAGAAACATTTCCCTCAAGAGACGGCTGTTAACTGTTGCTGTGATTCTGAGTACCAAAGCTGGTCTGTGTGCTTAAAGTGTTAAAGTGTTAGTATCTCAGTTGTACCTGACTTTTTGCAAGCCCATGGACTGTAGCAGGCCTGGCTCCTCTGTCCACAGGAAATCTCCAGGCAAGACTACTGGAATGGGTGGCCATTCCCTTTGCCAAGGGATCTTCCTGACCCAGGGATCAAACCCAGGTTTCCTGCCTCATAGGTGGATTCTTTCACGTCTGAGCCATGCACTTAGCAACCAGCCCCAAATCACATGCTGTGGCGTCAAGGTAGAGGGGAAGGAGAATGGAAAGCACTCGGCGCTCTTCAGTCTTTCACCTTTTCAGCCTAACCGCTGTCTACAGACAGTATCCTTGACAGCAGAGGAGTTCTGATGCTTTGTCACACACGTGCGAGCTGTCAAATGTTTTTAAACAATTTTGTTTCATTTTCTAATAATAGAGTTCAAAATGGATGGGTATTGCTAGTGTGTTGGAAAAACCATGAAAGTTGGGGCACTGACCATAAGCAAGGTTGATCGAGCCATTTGGTCTAAATTTAACATCTGCAAACAAGGCCTGGGAAGAACGCAGGGGTCTATACGGCAGTCCTACAAAGCACAGCCTGACCTCCTTGGCAGTCAGCATTTGCACAGGCACTTGGAAACAAAGCCAAGAGGGTGAGACGGGCGAGGGCAGGCCATGCCATCCCCACTGCTGTGCCGGGCATCCACATTAGAGGGCTGACACGTGGAAAGTTCAGAGAAGGGGACTGTGGCGCTCGGCAGGACGGGAGGGCGGCCCCACCATAAGAGGCTGCCTTGACTGTGGTCATCTCGACATTCAGATGGTATCTTCCTTGTCGTAGAGAGTTGGAGAGATCTCAGATATGGGAGAGTGGGGAAACAGCAATACAGTCTTACAGGTTCCTTCTGCCTCGAAGCTGCTGCTGCTGCTGCTAAGTCGCTTCAGTCGTGTCTGACTCTGTGCGACCCCATAGATGGCAGCCCCCCAGGCTCCCCTGTCCCTGGGATTCTCCAGGCAAGAACACTGGAGTGGGGTGCCATTTCCTTCTCCAGTGCATGAAAGTGAAAAGTGAACGTGAAGGCGCTCAGTCTGTCAGACTCTTAGCGATCTCATGGACTGCAGCCTACCAGGCTCCCCCATCCATGACATTTTCCAGGCAAGAGGACTGGAGTGGGGTGCCATCGCCTTCTCTGCTGCCTCTAAGAGTCCATACTATTTCACTCTGACACATGAAGACCCAGAAGTTACCTGGATGTGCCATCTTAATCACACATATCTTTGAAGGTCTTCCTCAGTCTTTCAAAAAGGGCTACAAAAGGGGCTCTTCTTCAGGATACATAGCAATGTGATAAGTTCATATTGCTAGACGTGGACTTAAAAGCCAGGAAAGTCCGTTTATCTCAGTGATGTTTATCACTCATCAGTGATGAAAGGACAAAGGCACTTTCCTGGGCTGGATGCAGAGTAGACAGAGGGCTAAAACCCCAGGCAAAAACACCACACGTAGTTCTCGGAAAACTCATAACATACAGGATAAAAGGGACCTATGTTTTTTGAGACTTGCTCTTTTTTCAGTTATTGTTCTAGAGGCTTTATACACTGTGGCTAATAGCATCCTCTGTAGAATTCCATTTAGTAGGTACTCTTGTACCCCATCTTCAGAGATGAAAGCACTGGGACCAACAGAGGTTAAGTAACTTGCCTGAGATCATACGGTTAGCTGGTGCTGGAGCAAGACTTTGACCCCAAACAGACCAGCCTCAGAACCTGTGTGCTTCTCTGCCCTGATATACTGCTTCTCATTTGGAGAGTGTTATAAGTCCATAGGGAAGCTTTTTAGTTAAGAATAAGCATTTAACAACTAAAATAGTTGAGAAAAGGTCTGCTTTAATTCTGCATTTTGAATAAGTATAAATAGAAAGATAGAGCTTCATCTCCATGCCATCTTTGGAAACATCAAATCGAGAAGATCGAGGTGACCAGGAAGAAACATGGAAATAGGAGCACAGGGAAAGACGAGGCACTGTGATCAAGTCAGAGCTTTAACCCAGCTGAAACCCAAGGCAAGAGGCCATCTATAGCTCCAGCCATCTATAGCTCCAGCCATCTATAGCTCGTGCTATTGTCTCTTCCTAAAGAGAAACTACGACAAGTTAAAACAAGAAGTATCTGTAGTCCACTGTATCTGAAAACAACAAACCATTTAGAAGAAAGTAGAAAGTGTACAGCATCCATAACCCATAGCGTGGGCCCACGAATTCCCAATTCAGTTCGGTCTTCAACAGATCTTGAGAGAGAGGGCCTTATTGGGTATTCACATACATAACTGAGTGGAAAATATCTCCAACAGACAAGTGCAGCCAAAATTTGGGGGCACAAAAAAGGACAAAAATACCCGTCAGTGGTTTGCTTCAGAGTTCCGAGGGCGTTTCTGTCTGGCTCTGTCTGCTGTGTGTTACATAAGCCGATCTCGGGCAGCAAGAGCAGAACAACAATCAATACGACTAAATCAAATTCAGTGCCTAAACAACCGCGTCTACCACCACACAAGGGCAGAGGGACAGGGTGAGGGAGCCGGGGAAGGCTCCTGTTAACACACACGCAGAGTGATGTTTACTCCTAACACACACCATCAAACAGCAAAGGGAACAACAATCTTATCGTCCTATATATAAAAAAAAAGAAGCCTGGAAGTAGAATTGCAGAATCATAGTTCTTACTTTAGAAACCACTTCTGCATCCAATGAAAGTCATTTCCTCTGCGTCATTTTTTTTCTTAAAAGTCTTTGTCTAAAAATTATTTGTCATCCAAAAATTCATATATATATATTTAACAGTGAAAGGAAAATTGACTGCAGAGGTATTTCAAACTGCAACGAGTCGAATAATCATAATTGGAGTTTAATTCATCAAATGTGCATCAGACAACTAGCAAATCACTTTTAAAAGTTGTTATTCATTCTCAAACTAAATGAAGAAAGACACAAAGATTAAGAATATAGTCTATTGGTAAGATGTCAAAAAATACGAGTTATAACACCATAGATGATTTAACACATTATCTCACTGTACCACACGAGCTTTTTCTATTATTGCATTCCTTTTATTACACTGTTGTTTGAATTATGAAATTATTAGATGAATGATATCAGGAAAGGACAGCATTAGCAATAAAGAAGTATGTTGCTGAAAAATCTTTCATTTTCCAGTGCTATATACATACACTGGAAATCCAGTGTATGAGATCCAGTATTCTGAGTCTCAGACAAGAAATTAGACATCAGGGGTGCTGTTATCTTTTCAGTGGAGCAAGCACAATTCAATGGAACTTCATGCGTGTTCCGGTTTTAAAGAGGCAGAAATCGACATGCTCTTTCAAATACACTCTATTTTTCCTTCTTATCTTTTTTAAAGAAAGCGAGTTTGCACCTGGTCGAAATCTAGTGAAAAAGAAGACTTTCCCCGAGCTTTGGCGGGCCCCTTCTTGCAATAGGGGAACCTGGTGACTTTCTGCATCTCCAGACACTAGACAGCGTCACCTGCACAGCAGCGTCTGTGCCAGCCGTGACCTGATTATCCTTCCACAAGGGGTAACGTGTCCTTGAGGTGGCAGGATTCTATGTTCTCTGCTTTAATGAGGATGCCATTTTTATAAACATCAAAGCCCGGATGGACAGCCAGTCTGGCGGGGCTCAGAGGTGCCGACCGCCGGCCCTGTGCTCAGCAGCCATCGGTCACATGGAAAAGCGGCCGGACAGGCACCCTCGAGTCACCGTGCTTCTTCGCCAGGGCTGCGTGGCCTTGGGAAGAGCCATCCTGAGCCCCCGCCACCGTGTCCAGACAGTAACTCAGCAAAAAAAGAAAAAAAAAAAAAATTAAGCGCTCTGTTCATCTGCTTTAAAACTGTAAATGTTTTGCAACATGGTTATTCTTAAGAACTGGTCTGTGACATATTCGTTTTGGGCAATTACTGATTGACAGTCACCAGCGAGACCAACTGACACCGAGAAACACTTCATCCAACTTCAGAAAGAGATGATGACTCGATGACCCTAATGCCTAGAGGCCTCCTCCTCGTCTCCACTTCCTTCAACCCAAAAATGCTCTTATTCAAGGAATCCCCACTCAGCCTTCCTCTGAATGTGGAAGACTGAAAATCTCCATGCCTGATAGTATCACAGCGCATTAGTCAGTTAAAGAGTAAAGTGAAAAAAGGAAGTGTTAAAAATGGGACACACACAAGTCTCCACTGAATTGTGCTTTCTACATTTAACATAGAAGAGTGACCCTAATGTCTAATTTCTCATTTGAGACTCAAAATACTGGATACCATACTTTAGTCCACAGCACTGGAATATTAAAGATGTTTCGGCAACATGCTTCTGTATTTCTATCACTGTTCTATCCTCATGTAATTTGTAGAGTAAGTTTACCAGAAATCAGTAAGCAATTTTCATTGTTGAAGCGCACTGCCCTATTACTGAAACAATTCCTGAAAGTAGTTAATATATCTTTACTAATAATTCCCCTTTGTTAGAAAAAAGTAACATAAGGAAACCTGTTTCTGAACACATATTTTTCAAAAAATATATTGCATTTGGTGCAAAGTTGTTTGTGATGATTCAAAGAAGCACCATTTTCAAGAACACTTTTAATCAAATGTTTTTCAAAGAATTATGACAGAATTATATGAAATCATAAATGGTAGAGCATGCTAATTCACTCCAGTCTTATCTGACTCTTTGCAACCCTATGGACTGTGGCCCATCAGGCTCCTCCGTCCATGGGATTTCTCCGGCAAGAACACCGGAGTGGATTACCATATCCTTCTCCAGGGGATCTTCCCGACTCAGTGATTGAATGAGCCTCTTACAACTCCTGCATTGCAGGTGGGTTTGTTACCATTAACACCATCTGGGAAGACCCCACAAACGATAGAGGTTGACAGTACTTTCTTCAGTTCAATTACTACTTGGTGTGGTATACTACCTAAAAAGCCTTGGCTAACCCCACCACCTATCATGCTTTGAAGACGCGGGAGTTTTCCGCACTTAAAGATTCCACTGTCGAGAACGATACAGAGGACTGAGGTCTCCTGACAGCGCTGGCCAGCAGCTCCCTGCATCTGCCGCCTCCTCTTCCTCTGACCTCAGTCCAGCTGCCCTCTGCCCAAGGCGGCAGGAAGACGGCACAGACAGAAGTCTCCACAACTTGCTGCCGCGGGGCGCTTTCTGCCTGGGCTGGAGTTGGAACCAGGTCCTGGCATCCTGTCTGGTGCCCGACAAGCGTCTGCCGAAGGACACAGAGAAGGAAGCAGGAGGGCCACGCCGAGGGGTGCTTGGGCCCGGCCGGAAGTCAGCGTCCTCTCTTCTGAGAACGCGCGGCTCCAGTCACGGTGAAGCAGACGGGAAGCACGGTGCTTGGGCCCGGCTGGAAGTCAGCGTCCTCTACTCTGAGAATGCGCGGCTCCAGTCAGGGTGAAGGAGAAGGGAAACGGCTCCTCTCCCTGGCTCAGCCCAGAGGACAGCTGACCACGGATTCCGGGTCAGGAGTTCAGAACGCACAGTATCTTCTTGGTGAAAACAGGCACACATGCACAAAGTGATGTGTTTCTCAATGTTACACAAATTAGTGACGTGTAGGCTGTAGATGCCATCTCTCCATTCAGTAGTTTATAGTTTAGTATTTGACCAATATAATTGTATTCCTGGGACATATTATGTAGTATATACTTTATATTCTTGGGGCATGTTATATATATATATATATATATTCTTGGGACATATTTTATATATATAATGTATACTTTTTTTCCTCTCTGTTAATCTTTCTTGATTATTTTAAGAGACATTATGATAACCACTGCTTCCCTTGAGGCTCAGATGGTAAAGAATCAGCCTGCAATGCAGGAGACCCAGGTTCCATCTCTTGGTCAGGAACATCCCTTGGAGAAGGAAATAGCAACCCACTGCAGTATTTTTGCATGGGGATTCCCATGGATGGAAGAGCTGGGCGGGCTAAAGTCCATGGGGTCACAAAAGAGTTGGACACAACTGAGCAACGAACAAGATGCCTTTAGAGCTCGTGTTTGGTAAGTGCTTACCTATCACCATTTATGTTAACAAAGGAGGTGACTGACACGAAGCTCCGGGTATTTTTTATTCAGATCACACCAACCACATCCCCTGTGCTTTAGGAAACAGGCAAAGCGAGCCAGCCGCATTTTAGGTAGGAATTTATAGTATGTTTCTGTGTCACAGCACGTTTTTAAGAATTCTCTGAGAATATAAAGTGGACTTTGTGTGTGTGTGTGTGTGTGTGTGTGTGGTTATTATGTTAGAATGTGATTTCAAAGTTTAAAGTGTTTACATTTAAAAGAGGAAACTCTAACTAGAGATATCCTTTGCTTCACTTATTTTTTTAGACTGAACTCCCATGGAAAAGGGGTGAGGTGGGAGTAAAGACGTCGTCACATAAAGATGTCTCAGAATTGTTAAGAGAAACTCTTTTCCAGATCTGCTGATGAAGCCACCATAAGACCATTCCCACCTGAATCACTCTTCCTGGCTCTGTGATCACTGCATATTGAGTTCTCATCCACCCCATCTTGCTTTAGTTCCTCATCTTCATACCTACCTGTGAGTTTTATTCAACAGGGAAATTCTTTTCAGATGGCCCTTTATCAGCTATAAAACTATCAGTCTAAATTTAATCGAGTAGTGTGAACACATAATCTATGACCATTTAAGACTGGCATTACAGGTGTTAACCCTCTCAGTGAGGGATAAAATCCACTTGTATAAATAACCTGAATGTTTATTTATGAAGGACAACATATGAATCCTTATAGAGGAGACACAAACCACAAAACGGTTATTTTGTTATGGCAGAAAAAGGCTTCTATGCTTACCTTGAAGCTTAAAAATAAATATAAAACGTAGTGAAATAAGGGCTTCCCGGGTGGCGCTAGTGGTAAAGAACCCGCCTGCCAGTGCAGGAGACACAAGAGACAAGAGTTCACTGGGTCCGGAAGATCCCCTGGAGGAGGAAATTGCAACCCATTCAAGTATTCTTGCCTGGGAAATCCCCTGGACAGAGGAGCCTGGCAGGCCACTGTCCATGGGGTCGCAAAGTCAGACATGACTGAAGTGACTGAGCACAGAACACAGCACATGCATTAAAAAAGAAAGAAGTTGAACTGAGGTGGATGAACCTAGAGCCTTCATACAGAGTAAAGTAAGTCAGAAAGAGAAAAATAAATGTTGTATATTAAGTATGTATATGGAATCTTTTTTTTTCTCTTTATTTTTTTATTTTTTTANCGAAAAGAGTCGGACGTGACTGAGTGACTACTTGAACTGAAATAAATTTTCTGGGCATCTTTATGGGGGCCAACATGATTTCTTTAGAATTTAATTAGACTATAATGGAACTTCAATACCCTTCCTCCTCTGTGCCATTGTGGTGTTTTATTGAATGACCCTGATTTCATTTTTGGTTTTGTTCTATGATTAGCACAGGTTAGAGCAGTTCAGAGCTGGAAGAGGCTCTAAAGAAGCAGGGTTAGGATCAGAATGCCTGGGTTTTCTCCTGAAATGCCCTCATCATGAGTATGTACTCTCCATCTTAGAGTAAACACATTGACTGATTCACTTAGACTTGAATTACCTGCACCAAAGAAGTTAATATTCTCCTACTGCCCTAGACATTCTTCCAGCTCTGACAGTCTGTGGTTGGTTGAAGCACACAGTCAGCAGAGCCAAAAGTATAGTGTTTCTGTGTGTGTTAGTCGCTCAGTCGTGTCCAGCTCTTTGTGATCCCATGGATTGTAGCCTGCCTTCCCTAAGAAAGGGAATCCTTCTTAGCTTCTACTCAGCCACCCGCCAGCTCTGTGACATAAGCCTGATTGTTACTGAGTGTCTCCATGCCTTGGTTTCTTCCCAGGTATAAAAGGGGTTACTCATGCCATGCCGTTCATTGGCTGTGAGGGTTTTATGGTTAATGCAAGAGAAGTCCTTAAAACCGTGTCTGGCATCAGATACCCATCTCTTGTGTTGTTCTTCCGCCTGCAAGGCAGGAGACTTGGGTTCGATCCCTGAATTGGGAAGATCCCCTGGAGAAGGGAAAGGCTCCCCACTGCAGTATTCTGGCCTGGAGAATTCCATGGACTGTATAGCCATGGGGTTGCAAAGAGTCAGACACGACTGAGCGACTTTCACTTCACTTTTGGAAAGCTGACACAAAGCCAGGCTCTGTGACTGCACGTAGGATCCTGGAAAGGTCATTTAATGATCGGGACACTCGATTTCTTTGCCTACAAAATGGGAATGTCTGTTCCACAGGTTTTATTGCCACTGGTCAGGTGACGATCGTGAAGCTGAAGAGCTGCCGCAGAGATGAGGGCAGTGCGGCCCCCCTCCCCCCTTTTTCCAGGAAGACAGCACGCCTGGCTCGCCTGAATCCCTGGCAGGAGATGCTGAGTGGGTCCAAACAGCACGCTGCCTGGGATGCGTGGGAGGGCCTGCTGACTCTGGAGGATCTGCAGAAATCTTATTTTCCAATTAGCGCCACTCTTGCTATTGACAGACCTCCAAATTCTTAAACCCTTGGCTGCACAGAACATTGAGTCACTCACCCCTACTTTTTAAATTGCTTCAAATTGGCCTTTTGAGTCCATTTCCTAGCTTGCATTCCCAGCTCAGGAAAGTACAGAAATGTACCTTCAAAGCGGATTCTGCCAGATCAGTGACTGATTCTTGATCAATGACTTTCTGGCTCTCAGCGTGGAGCTGGCTGCCCCCTGACCCCCATCTTCCAGTCATTCCCGCCAGAACCTGGCGTCCTCACCACAGAGGCCACAGAGCACCCCTGCTGGGGAGGACCTCCGGCCTCTCTTCCAGGCTGTGCTCCAGGTGAGCTCTTGGCAGGAGCTGCCAGCCCCTGACAACAAGCAGGAAAGGAGAAATAACGGAGGATGGCCAGACGCCTCCCATAAGTTCTCTTCTACTTATTTTATGGAATAAAGTTGCCTTTTGCTTTCAGGCCAGCGGTAGGTTTCCTTCATAACATTTAAACATGCATATTTTTTAAATATGTTTTTCATTTACACTTATCTTAATTAATTGATCCACATTAATTAACAAAGGATTCATAAATAATTCAGGCTTGGAGCCATGCACACATTATTTATGCCTTTCCATTGAATCTAACGATCCCTTTTACTGTGTAGCCCCCTGGAAGAAGACTCTGTCTATGGATTCTGTCTCTTTAGATGTGAGACTAAAACTCTGCTAAATATCCGACATATCACTGAATATGTCGGACAAAAAATGATGACCTAACTCTCTTCCAACTTTTGCTCCACTAGCATAAGGGCTCATGCTCCTGTCATCAGTCATGTTTCCAAGGAGTATCTAGAATACCTCCTTACCCCCGTCACAGCTCCCAGCTTCAGGCCCAGCCGTCCCCTCCTGGTAGCTCGCTCATGCCCTGGCCCACAGATTCCTCAGAAGACAGACAGGGAGCAGGGTCCCCAGCTCACTGCTCTCGGCTTTCGAGCCTTTTCTGTGCTCACGTTGCACTGGGACTCAGGGCCCAGGTCCCACTTCTGAGATCTTGGCATCCTCNCAGGCCCAGCCGTCCCCTCCTGGTAGCTCGCTCATGCCCTGGCCCACAGATTCCTCAGAAGACAGACAGGGAGCAGGGTCCCCAGCTCACTGCTCTCGGCTTTCGAGCCTTTTCTGTGCTCACGTTGCACTGGGACTCAGGGCCCAGGTCCCACTTCTGAGATCTTGGCATCCTCTAACCCCTGCCTCCTCTCTGCCATCTTTTCCCCAGGTCTCTCTTCCTCGAGTCTTCCAACTTGGGCTTCTGTTCTCCAAAGAAGCTGAGCTCTTCCTGTATCTTATTCACCTTATGTGCTAGACACAACCTGCCCTGTCCCCCACCTCTTCCTTCTCCTCCCTCCTGCGACAGGGCTCCCGGATCATGGGGGGATTTCAGCTCAGCCACAAGCCTGCCTGCCCTGGTTTCCTGTCACGGCCCCAGCTGGTTTCCTCCAGGGTCCTTGTCACTGAGTGTCAGTTACGCCTTCATGTGCTTCATCATCCCATGAAGCTTTTGAATTGTGCTGGAGAAGACTCTTGAGAGTCCCTTGGATTGCAAGGAGATCCAACCAGGCAGTCCTAAAGGAAATCAACCCTGAGTATTCATCAGAAGGACTGATGCTGAAGCTGAAGCTCTAATACTTTGGTCCCTGATGCGAAGAGCCAAATCATTTGAAAAAACCCTGATGCTGAGAACAATCAAGGGCTGGGGAAGGGGGTGACAGAGGATGAGATGGTTGGATGGCATCACTGACTCAATAGACATGAGTTAACTCTGGGAGATAGTGATGAACAGGGAGGCCTGGAGTGCTGCAGTCCATGGGGTCCCACAGAGTCGGACATGACTTAGCAACTGAATAACAGCACTACTCCAAACCCTGAGCCTATAAGACTCAGGTATCTGCCGTGAACCTGGGTTCACAGACTGTCTGGAACCCAATTTAATGCTCTGGAGGGCCGTGAGCACTCACTGAACATATTTTAAAGAAATGAATTGACAAATAATCACGCCGAGCATCTGCATGTATAGAAAGAATCAGATTTTAATTTTAAATCTAAAGCTGAAAAGTATCAGGTTGAACCATACAAAGTAATTATCCTTTTACGAAAAAATAGTCAAATGTTGAAACTTCCATGTGGTTCAACTTAATAGCTCTGCCATGGATACAGGTAGATAAAAATAATATCTCCCAGTGGACCAGACCTAACCTCAAGGAAACACAAAGATAAAAATGGCCAAAGGGTAGTAGTATCAAGGGTTTACCTTTCAGTCTTTAATACTTTTATTGTTCTTGTAATATGATTCGTGACATTCATTTTAATGCTAAAACATCGAAGACCTGATTGCTATACTGATAAAGAAATCTCATGAAATAAGTTAAAATGATACAGCTTTGTTGAAAAAGAGAGAGAGCTAGAGAAGGGCCTTCCGATATTTAATGTCACCTTCCCTTCCAGTCCCCTTGTTTGTTTTAAAGCTTTAGTTTTATTTCTTTTAGCTACAGTAGATATATATGTATATTGCAACTGAATAACAGCAGTCCATATATATATATGGGGCTGACAGTCAGGAGGGATCAGGAATCCAAAGGATACTCTGTCATGAAAGGGAGATGAAACGATATGATATCCTCCATGACCCCCATGCTGTGGGTTCTCTGAGGCACTCAGTTTTGCCAAAGACAAACTGTACTGTTGAAGGGTATTTCACATTCGTCCCCCTCCCAGCCCCCTCCTCCCTAAGCCAATCACCAAGGAAAACTACTGGAGAAAGCAATGCCAAGTGTTTCTGAAATCACAGAAGTCAGGTTATCCTTGTGGACTACAGGGATGTTGCCTTTGGTAGCGAATCCATCGATTAAAAGCCGCATCAAGGACTTAGCAACAAGCTGTGCCATCCTTTTGTGTCAGACTTTGCTACATAATTTTCCCCCCACAGGAAGTCGTTTCAAACCCTGCAGTAATGATTCCACTGTCTTGCAGTGACGCTGCAAAAACCTGAGTCAGAACAAAGTTGTGACGTTGATAAAATAAATGTTAATTGCTATGGTGATTTTGCTGGGAAAAGAGGTTACTTGTAATTTCTGACGGTCAAAGAAGAACACCATCAGTGCAGTCTTATACATGTCGTCACTTTCAAGAGTTGTGTATTCACACTACTATTTATTTATTATGTAAACACTATGTGAGCTTCATCACGGTGACCTAGTATCTTATGAGAATAGATCCATTTTTTTTTTCCTATGAAAGACAAAAAGAGATAGATAGGAATTGTAGGCTTATGAAGACAGATTTGATTGTCTTCAAGGGTAGATGTGTTTGTTCCATTGACACAGATTCTTCATGTCAGAGGGCAAATAGCCAGTGTTTTGGGAATATCCATGATCTGGTTTTTACACATCTTTTGAGGCTTATTTTTCGTCTCCTTTTCCTTTCATCTGAGAAGTTTTATTTCCATAGTTGACTCAAACAGAGTCCTCATAGAAGAAAAGAATAGTTCTCTGCCTACCTCATAGTGTTGTGATGAAAATACTGAAATATAGAATGGAGGTAGTATATGGGAAACCAATTAATAAATTATAAATGCATTTCCAATTGTATTGTCATAAAGTCAAAGGAAAGACATATTCATCTTTGCCCACTAATTTTGTTTAGCTACAGACTTGTCATCTTATCCTCACTGATAGTAGATAATAAGTATGTTTTCCTCTTACTTATTTAACTAAGACCCAGAGGACAAGATGCTTGTCACTATTTCTGATGGTCAGGTAAGTCCACCATCAGCACTTTTTAATGAGTTAGCTGAGCAGGACCATGATCACTTGGCAATTTAACAATAACTTTAATTTATAAAGCATCTATTATAATAGCTGGAAACAGCTCTTTAATCTTGAGGTACCAGAATACAAAGGACGAGATGGTTGGAAGGCATCACCAACTCAATGGACACGAGTTTGAGCAAATTCCGGGAGATGGTGATGGACAGGGAAGCCTGGTGTGCTGCAGTCCATGGGGGTCGCAAAGAGTCAGACACGACTGAGCAACAACAATAACCAGAATAAAAGAGGCTGGTGGGACATGTCAGCGTGGGATGATTCTGCTCTTATTATGACTTTGTGACACTTAAAAGTCTGTTTCTAAAATTGGAAACGGATTAACAACTGTCTGTGAAATGAACAATAGCTAGTTTTTCTTCACCTGTTAGTTATGCCAAGAAAAATATGGTCTTCCTGTTGATCAGAAGCAAGCTTTCAGTTCAGTTCAGTTCAGTTGCTCAGTCGTGTCCAACTCTTTGCGACCCCATGAACCGCAGCATGCCAGGCCTCCCTGTCCATCACCAACTCCTGGAGTCCACCCAAACCCATGTCCATTGAGTCGGTGATGCCATCCAACCATCTCATCCTTTGTTATCCTCTTCTCTTCCCAAGCATCAGGGTCTTTTCGAATGAGTCAGCTCTTCGCATCAGGTGGCCAAAGTATTGGAAGCTATAGATCTATTGAAATTTTAAAATTTACTTTCCATTATGTTTCTAGTAGTTAGTGAAATCCAGCTCAAAGCTTTATTTCATTCGCTTTTCAAGACGTTAGACACAAAAATGCTTGTGCCCTGGATCATAAATGCCACGTGCATCTAGGCCTCCTGTAACTGACAGAGCTTGGTCAGACTTACGTCTCACCAGGCAAAGCTCTATTTTCAGGTCAATGCCTGTTAATGATAATTTCGTCTGATAGTAGAATCTTACTGTAAAGTGAATCCTAAGAACCATTGAAATGATTTTATGCATTCATATGCTCACTTTGCTGTTTCTCCTTTGTATCTTTCTCTAGGCATGTTTGCCATGAGAAGCTAAAATTGCATCACACAGAAAAAAACATACTGTTTGTCTATCAATTCATGCAGGAAGAAGTCTATCATATATATATTATATATATATTTTTTTCCCAAAAGAATTGTCTCTCAAAAAGCTTAAGATAAGGGGAATTCTTTCTTGGATATTCAGGGAAATTAAGTCCCTCCCCGAGTTCAGAGATTTTTGGTTCAGTGTGTCTGATTGCCAAATCCATGCGTCCATGCCCCCCGGTCTGCATTTCTCTGGAGGCCCAGCCCCACACCCTGAGTGGAGCACAGAGAGGGCCTCCTGGAGGAGCAATTAGCCCCGGAAGGGGCATCCAGCACACGCCGCACTCCCTGGGGCGAGCCTCTCCTCCCCTGGCTTTGCTGACTGTGCTGAGCCCTGGAGTGTCCTCTCACTCCGCCCACACATCTTTATCTCATTCTGCACAAACAGCGGCGCACTGCGCTTCACTGAAAGCCAGAGCATTTTGTAGACTCTTGATCTGTGCATTTAAAAAACTTCATTTGAAGACATGCTTCAAGTGGTACGAAATATTTTTTTCTTGTAGGTTTTCAGGTTGTAAATATTCTTGCAACAAGAAAAACAAAAATCATTTTCTTTATCCTTCAAGGTCTAGCTCTTTCCTGGCTTATCTACAGCCCATACCACAGAACTAGTTCTTTTACATTATACATTAAGTTGTGCTTTCATTATATTTAGCAATCTTTTTTTTTTAAAATGAGAACAAAGCAACAAAGTTCGAATCCTGCTTGAATATGGAAAACTAAATCTTGAAATCTTGTTAGAGAACGTAGGGTATTTTGTGTTCTTCTACCTTCTTTGTTCTCTCTTTCAAAGATCAAGTTGTTTTTCTTTAGAATCCTTTTTTGTTTTCCAGAGCTGGGAGAAATGTCACAAAAAATTCTCATGGGGTCAAAGGTATGACTTTCAAAAAGACTGTTCAACCATATTTGTTTATTTTGATGCCTCATGAGTATTTCTGAAGGTTATATATAACATCTGATTCAAGAACATCTCCCCATTCAGGATGTTTTTGCCAAAATCTTTTGCCACAGAAAACCTACCAAGGCAATTTAAACACAATAAAACTATCGTTTCTGTTTTCTCTGGAAGAAAAAGCTGCCTTGGAGATTATTCTTTATGATAAATTCTCAAACACAACGCTTATGTTTGGATGGAGGAAAGAAGAGAGGAGAAAGCTTCATCTTTCAGTGATATTTTCCAAAATCACAATAAACAATTAAATGGCGGCTTTCCAGATTAAACAGTGTGTTTGTTTTATAGCCACTGCACACATACATGACAGTTGCCACTGAGGCATTTTAAGAATTCGATTATTTCTTTTATGAGACTTATTGGTAAGGATTTATTTCTCATCTGTGAAAATCTACTCAGAGTTGTAACTAAACATTTCCAAGCCAGGGAATAAGTTCTTCTCATCCAATTCAATTTTTAATTAGTTTGGCCTTTTTTTTAAAATCTCTTTGGATTAACATTAAGGAGAAAAAGAAAACAGTTGGAGATGCTACAGTGAGTCTAGATTAATGCTACCAGTAATCGATTGGTCGAGACACATGAGGGTGAAACATTATGTAAGTTGCTCGACAACACATGATTCTGTTTTCTTCTTCAATATCTATAGGACCAAATGTTAAGGCTCAAGAATGAACAGTCCATTCATCTTCAAATGTTAACGAGTGTCAGCTATTGAAATATAATTTCTGGAAAGGTGGTGACGGATAAATTTGTTAACCTGCATGATCCTGACAGACATGGATAATCAATGTTCTTCGTGAGCTACCCCAGAATGAATTTGATTTGCATAACTGATCAATGCAAGTGAGTACAGTTTGCCTATTTTCATAAATACAGATATTAAGCAACCTTAAAAGAGCTCTTGGTGAAAAGATATTTAATGGGGAAAAAAGATTGAAAGCACTGCCTCAGAGAGTAGGAAAGAAAAGAATATTACACACTGAGATCACAAGTTAAATGTACAGTTGAATCGCATGTGCTTGAAAAGAGCTCTCTGCTTCTCAAGGGAGACATGAGGTTATGTTATTTTGACTGAAAGAGAATTGAATTTAATAAGTTCAGTGTAGGAAACAAAAAGTCATGATGGTGGGATGAGATTAGAGCAGAAGGAAGAGCAGGGATCTTAAGAAATGACTGTGGGATTTGGAATTCACAGAGGCAGAGACAAGTCAAAAAACAAAACCCTTCCATTGTCTGACTTCTGGAGCAGAAACGGGCTGAATATAAATCAGTGTGCCATTATGCAGTGTCTGAAGAGGTCACACCTGGGCATTTTGCTCAAAGTCCTGCACAGGTCAGTAGCTTAGCAAAGAGGTGAAAAGGAACAGAAAATGTTGCTAACAATTGTCAGATACCTGGGGGAATAGCCGCGTCTACAGGAGCTCAGATAACAAGGTGCCCAACTGTGTATCTTAACATGATTATTATTAATATTAACTTCACTTTGCTGCAGCAACAATGAAAGGGTGGGAAAAATTATTTAGAAAGACAGAAGAATGTGGGCTCTTCACAAGGAGATGGGAGACAGGACTGCCGAAAAACAAAAGGGCATGGACTAAAGAGAAAAAAGACTCACAGATTCAGGGGAACCTGGAAGGAAATTTCACGCAAAAGGCTTTACTGTGCAAAACACAGGTGCTCTCTGTAGTAAGAATTATGCTTAGAATTTAGACTAAAACCTATCATTTCCCGCTGAGGTCTTGCTAGTTCAGTCACCCAACTGACTACATCTTATCCTTAGGTATGGTAGACAACCACTGACAGCAATTTAGTCACCGGCTTAAATTCTTGCAAAATTTTTGCAAGTTAAAACTTCCAAAGTTTCCTGTAGCCAAAGGGAAAGCCAGCAGTGAAACTTGTGGCTATTGTTCAGTCCCTAAGCTGTATCCAGCTCTCTGCTGACCCCACGCACTGCAGCACGCCAGAGGCCCCTCTCCTTCACCATCTTCCAGAGTCCGCTCAAATTCATGTCCACTGAGTCGGTGATGCTCTCCAACCATCTCAGCCTCTGCTGCCCCACTTTCCTTTTGCCTTCAGTCCTCCTCAGCGTCGGGGTCTTTTCCACTGAGTCGGCTTTTTGCATCAGGTGGCCAAAGTAATGGAACTCAGCTTCAGCATCAGTCCCTCCAGGAATATTCAGGGTTGATTTCCTTTAGGATGGACTGGGTTGATCTCCTTGATGTCCAAGGGACTCTCAAGAGATTTCTCTATAACCACACTTTGAACGTATCAATTCTTTGGTACTCAGCCTTCTTTATGGCCCGCCTCTCACATCCATACATGACTACTGGAAAAACGATTGCTATCACCATATAGACCTTTGTAGGAAAAATGATGTCTCTGCTTTTTAATATGCTGTCTAGGTTTGTCGTAGTTTTTTTTCCCCAAGGAACAAGCGCCTTTTAATTTCATGGCTGCAGTCACCGTCTGCATCTGCAGTGATTTTGGAGCCCAAGAAAAGAAAATCCATCACTGCTTCTTCTTTTTCCCCTTCTGTTTGCCATGAAGTGATGGGACTGGATGTCATGACCTTAATATTTTAAATGCTGAGTTTCAATCCAGCTTTTTACTAAAACTTGTTAGTAAAATCTAACTTTTACATTTTCTTTTTGCTAGAGCTGTGCGTTCCAATATGGTAGCCACTGGCTACGTATGATTTTCAAACTGAAATTAATACAACGTTCATAAAAATTAAAGATCCAGTCTTCTAGGTGCACCAGCCACATTTTAAGTCACTGAAAGTCACGTGACTTTATATCGTACATTGGACAATATAGATATAGCTCACATAGTCAAAGAAAGTTCTACTGGACAAGTAATGTTCTTGGTGTAATGGAACTTTTTGAAAATATGATCATTTTGGCTGTAGAAATTAATGTACAACCTTTTACCCTTATAATATAGAGTTCCGAAATAGGCAGTTTCTAAGTGAATGACATTTATGTGGATGACTATGGATGAAGACATTGTATAGTTCACATCTTTTTGGAAGGCTAATTGAAGATGACAAATATAAAGCACAGAAGTGTGCCCTGTCTACACGGATACGCAACTTTAAATAAAGTAAAACGTGCATTTTAAAAATAATAATGGCATGCTGCAAATTGAACTATGTCATAAGACATCTCAGAATATTTCCTGATTTGAGAATTTGCATCTTCTTCACAGTCTTCAACTCATTCAGAGGAAGCTTTCTACCGTATTTAATATCACATGTAAAAAGATGTAAGAAAACTACTCAGATTACTATCAAAGTAAAATTTATCTTCTGGGATTTTAACGACAAAGATATGATAAGGAGATAACTTAATTTTCAGTCATAAGTTTACAGTCAGATATTGCTGTGATGATTTATGGCAAGGAAATCTCAATAAAATGGAGTTCATTGAGAATCTTATGTTTTCATTGAGGAATGGATCTAGAAAAACTCAGAAAAATTACATCCCAAATGGTCTGTAAAATTCAGACAAATTAATTGCCCAGGAGGATGCTAAGGAATTCAGTCTATTCCAATTCATGCTCTTATTCCAACAAAAATATCAACGTGAGGGAGACAAAAGGTATTTGGTGAGGGACTGTAGCTTGACAGCTTTGTATAAGATGAGATCAGATACTCAAGACTCATCCCGAAGGGTGATGGGACTCCCTCTTAGGCAATTTTTTGTATACAAATGCTTTGCTTTCCCATTTAGATTCAGAAAGGCCAAACTGTATCAGTGTTGAATACAGATGCAGGAATGTGGCTAAAGCCTTCCTCTGTATGATGTCATAGATGAAGGGGGCTTTATTTTCACTCTGGATCATCTATCTTCTTTCTCTCCGTCCTTCTATTTCTTCCACCTCCTTCCTTCCTTTCAGCATCTACTTTTTAAAGACATATTGATGGTAAATTATGTTGTCCTTTGGTTTTTGTCTAAAAGCTTTTTATTTCATAAAAGTTTTGTTTTGGGAATTACATGCGCTAATGAAATCAATCACAGCACATGATTTTCATGTGGAGTAACTAAATGTGTATCCATTAATCACTTTATAAACACACACCCAGTTTTATGGGACATTCCATCAGTTATAAATCACTGGTTCTCAACACTGGACACTTACTGGCATCACTTGGGGAGTGGTAAAATAGAACAACAATTTGTCTCCTAATCAGAACAGCTATAACAGACCCTCCAGGGGCTAGCTGGGTTATTGGCATTTTTCTCTCCAGCTCCCTAGTCAGTGCAGTAGCCAGGGTTGAGAAGTATGGGTGAGATAAATTCTTCACTACTGCTGGAGCCCTAACTTACGATTACATACATGCAATACTGACTGTACATCAGGAAAAAAAGTCATGTTTAAGAGATATTATCACCAACAGGAAGATACCACAGGAAAAAAAACATAGTTACATAATTGAACTGAGCTACAGTCCATCCTACGGGAGATCAGTCCTGGGTGTTCATTGGAAGGACTGATGTTGAATCTGAAACTCCAATACTTTGGCCACCTCATGTGAACAGTTGAAGACCAGGATGCTGGGAGGGATTGGGG
Source organism: Neotragus moschatus (assembly GCA_006410615.1). Classification (NCBI taxonomy): domain Eukaryota; kingdom Metazoa; phylum Chordata; class Mammalia; order Artiodactyla; family Bovidae; genus Neotragus; species Neotragus moschatus. The sequence continues at coordinate 137,562 of SJYA01001712.1, read as the reverse complement.
GCAGGAGGAGAAGGGGACGACAGAGGATGAGATGGCTGGATGGCATCACCAACTTGATGGACATGAGTTTGGGTAAACTCCGGGAGCTGGTGATGGACAGAGAGGCCTGGCGTGCTGTGATTCATGGGGTCGCAAAGAGTCGGACACGACTGAGCAACTGAGCTGAACTGAAGACTACTTACCCTATTATTAATCAAGCAAAAAAGGTATTTAGTGTATTCACATCAGAAAAAGAGAATTCAAAATATGACCCCCAGCAATAGTTACAAAAGTTTAATACTTTAAAAAAAAACCCAAAATATAGGAATTAGAGAATTTCAAAAGAATGGGGATGACCCTGTCTCATCTCACATGGTATTTTAATGGCAGTCTTGATAATAGAAACATGAGATATTAACATTCATGTGACAGAAATGTCCCCATGTTTATTCTCATCGACACCTTGTGCTACAGTTTTCAGAGATGACGGGAAAGTGCAGTCCCACAGGTCGTTAACTTAGGCACACTGTGCAGCTGAATTCTCCAGTAAACACCTCCACTTCAACCTCATTAGATGAAGTTCAGAAAGCAGCCCACCCAGAAAATCCAAGAAAACCCTATTCCCGGCTGCTTAGAAAAGAAGTCACAGAATTAAAAGAACAATGCAAGATACTGTTCTCCATTTTGTCTTGAGTTTTAAAAGACATAGATTTGGTAAAAGCGGAACAGAAGATTTTGCCTCTGATGACAGCCAAGGTAGACCGGGAGTTTCCCTAATCAGGACCAAGTGCCCTCATCACAGATGCGTGCTTGCTGGCAGGTATGGCCAATGGCAGTGGCCCCGGGACGCAACCTGCAGTGAGAGGTCGCAAACTGTGCTGTGGCTTCAAAGGGCACCGCACACTGCAGCTCGGAGAGCGCTGGAACTTAGCTGTGGGAACGCCAAAGAAGGTGGGGAAAGGACGCAGGGTGAGCTAAGTCCCTGAGGGAAAAGCAAGACTGTCAGAATCTGCAGGTTTTGACTTCCTGGGAATTTCTTAATTCTATTACTGTATGGCTTTTCAAAATCAGAACCTAGACCTTTCAAAAGATGATCTGAGCCAATTCATATTGCTAAGGCCTTTGGGACAATGCGTCTTCTATTCGCCTCTTGTATCACTCCCTTCGCTTTCTCCTATGCTTTGTCACTGAAGCACATCTCTGTAGCAACAAGTTAGACACCCAGCAGGTTGTTTCTCAACCCATTTGTCCATAAGTCAAAAGAGATACCAAGTGATTGATGAGAGTGCCTCTCCAGATGGCAGGCACAATTGGAGCGGTTTTGCAGACGCTCACGTTTTCTCTTCAGGCGATCGCCCACAGCAGCAGAAAGCCACTTGCCGCCTTTGATAGGTTCCTAAGTCCACCCTGAAATAGGGAAGTCACCCCATCCTACCTCTTTGTGCTTACCCCTCTGTGCACCTCTGATCTGGTTTCCAGGATACAATCATATCAGACCATTCTACAATACTATCACTTTGCTGTTGTGCTTGTTCAGTTGCTAAGTCGCGTCCAACTCTTGTGACCCCATGGACTGCAGCATGCCAGCTTCCCTTGTCCTTCACTATCTCCCAGAGTTGGCTCAAACTCATGTCCACTGAGGCAGTGATGCCACCTAACCATCTCATCCCGTCACCCCCTTCTTCTCTTGATTATGAAACACTAAGACCTTAGCGTGACTTCAGCCCATTCTTGCAGCCTGGCCTCCTGTCACTTCTTGACCACGTCGCTCCAGCCGCTCGGCTCTCTTCGCATCTTTCTGAACATGCCTAAGGTGTTCTAGACTCGGTGCGTTGGGGCATGTGGCTGCCGTCATGCCATCACTTCCTCTTTGTTTTCTGCATAGCTTTCTGCTCAAATATCACCTCTTCAGAGGAGTCTTCCCTGTCAGTGTCCCTTGCTGTTTCTCCATTCTTACTGCTTATATCATCTGCCATCATAGTATATATTCACGTGTTTACCCGTGTGTGTCTTTGCCACTGGGATGGATATAACGGTGATGATGGTGAGGACTTCGCCTTGTTCACCACTGTATTCTCAGCACCCCCAACAGTATCGGCACATGACAGGTGTTTCGACAATAAGGTTGAAACAGGTTTATGTAAACTGTGAGCAGTTTAGATATCTCCAAGGGATACTGCCTACCCAGCAATTGAACCCAGGTCTCTTGTATCACAGGCAGATTCTTTAAGATCAGAGTCACCAGGAAAGAATACAGGTTCTTGAGATTGAAGGCCATGTGTCTGCGGGCAAGGTCTGGGACACTTCCTGGGTCCTGGCCGTCTAATCCCCACAGCAGTCTTCCGTAAGAGGTGTTGTTCTCGTTTTACAGAAGAGAGACAGGGAGCTGAACACAGGCAGAATCTGCACTCAGGCCACCAGAAGCTCACACTTTCAGCTTCGTTCTACTGAAAAGCAACACATGAGAAGTAAGACTCGTTGACGAAGAGTCAGCAGAAGGTGACTAAGCAGAAGCTGGAGATGTGTTACAAGGTGTGTGTGGCGGGGTGGGGAGGGGGAAGTTAGAGGACAGGAGAACAGTAGAAAAGGCTATGTGAGAGTTTCCTTCACCATGGTCTAAAAACCATCACCAGAGTGGGGGGAACTGTGATTTCTGCAGCCACTGTTCACACTGTTAAAAGACTTCTCCTAAAGAGAGGAAGCCACCTAAGAAAGTGAAATGACATAACCTGCAAAGTGAGGCTTTTCCTTTCCGATTCTAGTCATCACTCACAAATCTTTTTCTCTGGGGTCCTTACTGATTTCACCCTTTGATGCATCAAGAATTTGGGGTAAATTATATTTCAGTCTTGTATTAGTCAATCAAGAAAATACTACAATTCCAGTTATCATCATTAGCATGTTGGCTTATAACCATAAAATATCTAGTTTAGTGATATTAACTCAAGGATAACACACAGCTGTAGTTAACAAATATCACTGGACCCATGTCACCCCATATTTATTTAACCTTTCCTTTTCCAAAGTTGATATTTCTCAAAAAAAAATACAAGATTACTAAACTCAGGACACACTCAGTTTATATGAATTTTACTCATTCACAGATTTTGCAAATACCTTTTTCAATCTTCCCCACAGGGAAGAAGATTATAAGCAATGCTTGGAAAGTAGCTGGTCTATTTCATTCACAGACCTGTAATTCCTATTTTAAAGCAGGAGAAATAGACAAATCTTTCAAAGATGGCATATTCACTCCATGAATGGGGGGCATACTGGTAGAAAACAATTCATTCTCTTATCCCTTTAGCAAAAAAGAGTTTTCATGCTTACTTTTCTGTTCAGCCCTTTATGTTTCATACTTTCTAATACTGAAGTAACTTTTAAGTAAGAGTATGGGTTAATATTCAACTCTGAAGCTGTGGTGGGTACTATATAAGGTAAGGCTCAGATCCATGGGGACCCACTCTCTGAGTAACAGTAATTTTCACGGTCTTCTGAGTCATTGGCTGACATCCTTACAAAGTTTAGGAAGGACCAGAAGGATCAACTCTACTTTGTAGATATAGAAATTTAATTTCTGCATACACATAATTGGGAGGACTAACCCCAAATTTTATAATTAACATTTTCAAGTTCTTGGCCCAGCACATTTAGTATACACAGTATCTAATTTAATGCTCACAGTACCCCCTAGTGTTATTACTCTAATCATCATTTTATAATGGAAGCAACTCAGGACATGTCTTTGGTTCTGCACACCTAGGAAGTCATAGACCCAAGATTTAAACTTTGTGTATCTGTCTCTGAAACTATACTTTTAGTCACTTTTCTCTTTTGCTTTTTCTTCAAAGAAAGTAGAACCTTATCACTTGGTCATTGTACTCAGTGGCCTCCTAATACAGGAAGGTATGATCAATATGTTAAGAAATTTGAGAAATCAGATATTGGCATAGGCGGTAATAACTAACATTATTTGACCCTAGATGCTCAGCGCCCCCATACAACTATCAGAAAGCAGGGATGCTCACAAGGTGAATGGGGTCAATCTGCACTGGCTGGGAAAGCTCATTGTCAAATTTAAAAGTGTTTTTGCAAACTAGTTGTCTAAGCAGTTAGAATTAAAAATTAAACAAATTTACAGTCAAATTATAAGAGACTAAGGTAATAAATATTTAAAGTGCATTACTCCTTACTTTACTAAACTTTACTATTATCTGTGTTCTCATTGAGGTTTTTATATGGAGCACATTTGGATGGTGGAAACATAACACTTAGATGGGATTTCCACCATCCAGATACAGGCAGGGCACTGCGTTTAGTGATGCATTTGGTGGTGTCACACGGGTGGTGCAAGTTTGGCCAAGAAGGCCATGTTGACGTGACAGAAATAGGTAATCAGTGTAAGCCACAGTTTGATTTATTGCTTTGTTGATTGTCTAGCCCTAAGAGAGTGATGGAGAAAATGTTAGTCAACCAAATTAAAAGTAAAAGTGCTTCAGGAACATAACTGTCACACTGTGAGTAGCAGAAAAATTGTGGAAATATCTGTACGGTGTTCAGCAAAAGTCACCTGATCCAGAAGAGAGGCTGCTCTCACATCGCTGCATTGACTGCTGCTGCTGCTGCTGCTAAGTCGCTTCAGTCGTGTCCGACTCTGTGCGACCCCATAGACGGCAGCCCACCAGGCTCCCCTGTCCCTGGGATTCTCCAGGCAAGAACTCTTGAGTGGGTTGCCAGTTCCTTCTCCAATGCACGAAAGTGAAAAGTGAAAGGGAAGTCGCTCAGTTGTGTCCAACTCATAGTGACAAATGAGAGGAGTTTTAATGTGTCTCCACTGTATCGGTGTCTTCCCCTTAGTTAATGTAACTAAAAATATCAACCACCGTTCATGTTTGGCCACACTCGTTTGTCAGTTTGTCAGTTGCAACCATAGTTGGGCTACACATACAAGGTTTTACAAAAATCGGCAAAAGTATTCTGTGAGAAACGGTTAGCTAAACAGAATTTGCAACAAAGAGGATTATTTATAAACTGTGTGCTTTGTTGATGTTCATTTGCTGAGTCGTGTCCAACTCTTTGCGACCTCATGGACTGTGGCACGCCAGGCTTCCCTGTCCTTCACTCTCTCCCTGAGTTTGTTCAGGTTCAAACTGTGTACGACCCATCCTCTGTATCAGTAACATGTAGAGTAAACCTAGGCACTTGAACGCCCATGCCTGCCTCTTGAATCTGCTGTCGACCATCTACCTGAACACCCCAGAGGACACCATTAAATAAAGCCATCATGATCTTGCCTCTCTTGGAGCACAGACTCGTTCAGAGAACAACAAGAAATGTAAAATACTTGCTCTAACCTATGTTTAATGTTCAGAGAAGACATCAGTGTGTGAAAAAGCTATGAACACTCATGAGACTCAAATCATTCTTCCCACTTTATTTTTTCTTGATTTAGATTTAATCTCCTAGAGGGCTCTAGTAGACACCCCTGGGGTAAAGAGCCTCTGAGCGTCACTCTGATGGGCTTTTCTCTTTGATCTTGAGAAGCCGCAGCAGGGAGCTCTCCTATCTGTGAAGAGGCCAGTGACCTATTTCCCACCTCCCGCTGCCCTGAGGCCAGGGGACCGGGCAGCCATCGCTGCAGCTGGGTCACGTGACTGCACACAAGGGCAGCTTTGAGGGATCACGGGGATGGGGGAGGAGCAATGCAACACCATGCAGGTTCCCAGAGCCCACCGTGGGCCTCTGAAAATCTTTCCTTCTAGGACAGAAATAGAAGGGGGAACTCCAAGTAATTCAGGCTTTGCTGGAAGCATTTAGAAAGTGACAGAGCTCTTTCTAAAGGGAAAATATACCTCCATAGCAATCAATAATTTCGGGCACGGCTTACACACACCGTAAATGTATCAATGAGTCCATTCTAGTTCCTGTTGAACTGGAACAGTTTCTGAGTGTGATGACCTGCTTCCCTTAAGAATATACTTTTGTGAAACCTAGCATATCACTTGTACGCTGCTGGTGCTAAGGCACTTCAGTCGTGTCTGACCCTGTGCAGCCCCATAGATGGCAGCCCACCAGGCTCCTCCGTCCATGGGATTCTCTAGGCAAGAACATTGGAGTGGGTTGCCATTGCCCTCTCTGCACTTGTGTGCTAAGTCACTTCAATTGTATATGACTCCTTACAACCCGGTGGACTGTAGCCCGCCAGGCTCCTCTGTCCATGGGATTCTCCAGGCAAGAACACTGGAGTGGGTTATTGTCCTCCAGGGGATCTTCCTGAACTAGGGATCGAACACGAATCTCTTAGATCTCCTGCATTGGCAGGCAGGTTCTTTACCACCAGTGCCACGTGGGAAGCGTACCATTCGGTAACAGCAAAAGACTGCCAAGAAAATATGATTCTGATCTTAGGTAAAGTCTACAGAAATTAAATGATAATTGAATAGCTTCCAATGAATTAAATGTGAGCATTACTTTTCAAAGTTTCTTTTTTTTTTAAATTAGGTTGCTGAAGCAGTATTTCAAGCAAGAGGATCTTTGTTTCTGTTTATTCCTTCTGGTTTTATAATACAGAATCTCATTCCCATTGTCTTGCCCAACATCTGAAATTCAAGGTAACAACCCTGCCTTGACTCACTCCTCGAGCTAAAGAGAAGGTTTATAGCTTCTGACCCCAAAGATTAGAATTAGCTTGAAAGACTGGTCATATCTACACAGTAAAAAACTTAATTAGAATAAATGCAAAGTCCTTTCCCAAGCCTCTCAGGTCTAAGACCACATGTTACTGGATGTGTGGTTTATCCAGAGTTAATTAGCCTAAACTTGATGTTATCTAGTGGGATGACGGACACAAACGTGGACGCCACTAGGCCAGTTTGATCTCATAGTTCTTGGTAGGTGGCAGTACCAGGACGGGCGAATAGAATAGATTTATTCTGACCTCGTTGATGTCACAGAGAGCATTGCACTCAGTTCTTATGTGACATATTGACAAAGCAAAATGCCTCTGAAAGCAAGGTGACCAGAATGGCCAGTTATCCATTAAAGGAAATACGTTTATGGACAGCTTGTGGAAATAAGGTTACGTAAACGGCACCAGACACAGCACTCTCAGCTACTTCTCAGTCTTTGAAGGATATTCTCAGTGAACCAGGAGGTGTGGCTCCATAACACAAAGTTAATAAAGTGCTGCTCCCAGCGGCTCTGAGAGCTCCATCTTCAAAAGATTAAGGCAGAAACCAGATTTTGTTGAGGAACTTAGAGCCTCAAAGCTAGGAATTGGACGCATTTGTCTCTTTTCAAATATCAAGTCTGTAATTCTGTAAAATCTTACTCACATGTCAGGACTTGGAGGCCACCAGCAAGAGAGTTGGGTTCTAATCCATGCTATGAGAAACGTTGAGATTGGGAAGGAGGTATGCAAAACAAAGAAAAAAAAAACCAGCAGAAACACTGCATGAAAAAGGAGAAAGGAATGATGAAACGAATGTGGTCAGATACTACAAGGCTGAAAACCAGACTGGGAAGACACTAGGGGATAAGAAGAGGGAACCTCAAATTCAGGGAGAACAATGAGATATCCCCAGGCCACCGTGTTTGGAGGTAACAGGAAATGGTACAACAGAGATGGGGCGCAGGAGTCAGAGGCTGTGTGAACCTCAGAAACCAAATTACCACCAAATTACCACCACTCAGGGCTTGAGTCCCCTGAGCAAATAAACCCCTCATTATTCAACAAAGTGTTAATACGCACACCAGAGGAAAAAGTCTCTCAACTATTGCAGTTTCAAAATGGAAATTTCAAGGCCAGTTTAACAGGCCTAAGAATTTTTTTTTTCCCCTCTCCATTTCAACAACGTATTCAGGCATGAAAATCCATCTCAGTCACATGTGTCTTTCAAAAGCATTTCTGGGATCATTTGTTGGCTGCCAGATCATTAACTTCTGAAACCTAGATTAATGCTCCCCAGAGTTCAACCTGATATCCCACTTAACTCGTTTTATACTCACTGCTTCAGATCTGCCCTTGCATTTTATAAATAATTTAAAAATAAAGCAAAAAGGAATATTTGTTTATTTCAGGGCACTAATAACGTAACCTAACAATAGATCACAATTGTTATCCATTTTTTTATTTCCTTATTTGGTTACATGCTTAGAATTCACATTAAGGAGTAAATAAATAAAACTGAGCGAGCATCTACCTATTATTGCCACAAATAATGCAATTTGTCACAAGCAACATAAAGCTGTAGGATTTCTTTCAGACAATGGTAACACCTGTTGTTTGTTGTCTAGCTGCTATTTTGCAACCCCATGGACTATAGCCCGCCAGGCTTCTCTGTCCATGGGATTTCCAAGGTGAGAATACTCAGTTGCCATTTCCTTCTCCAAGGGATCTTCCCCTTCCAGGGATTAAAGCCCCTCTCCTGCATTGCCATGCGAGTTCATTACCATTGGGCCACCTGGGAAGCCCCAAAGTCAAGCTAATTGCAGTTTCACTTCTTGAGTCAATACATGCACTATATATCAAGCTAATTTCATAAGTGATACTCAAGCCATTTTAAATGCTTGCAGGAAAATGGTCCATTTATTTTGATAAATGTTTACCCAAAGCTATCACTTCTATTATTATGAACTTTTAAATAATGAGAGAGGATATTACTAATCCCTACGTATGCGACCACATGTCCTTTATGATTTAGAAACTAGCCACAAAGAAATAAGCCATGATTCTGTGCCGTGATCAGAAAAGCCCACTCTCATAGACCGCCCGCTGTTTCTGTTTCTTGCCACTTCCACCCTTGAGGAACAGTTTCCAGGGACTCTTGACTTTTTTTTTCCTGTTCCCTCATTGCTAAAGTCCTTCCTGTACCTGATTCCTGCTCCTCTTAGGAGCAAAACCAACTCTCCTTGATCTTTTAGGCCTCAGACTATAAGACATTCCTGAGTTAAATCAGATCTGCTTAACTTTATTGCAATTTCCAGTAGTTCTATCTACCATTCTAGTTATTATCTATCTCTCTCTCTTTATATATATATATATATATATATATGTATACATACACACACACACATAGATAGATAATCTATCTCTTGATTTATTTTCTTCTACCTATGAAAATAGAGAAAATGTCTTATTTAGCATTGTTCTATCCTCTGGATTTAGTACTGATATGCAGAAGTTGATCCTTAAATAATTTATTGAACACATCAATGAGAGAGGGAATATAGCCTTGAGTTTTCAAGCAATACTGGTATGATTTTAAGTTTAAATATGGAAGTTTGGGGCTTTCCCAGTTGGCACTAGTGGTAAAGAATCCACCTGCCAATGCAGGAGACATAAGAGATGCAAGTTCAGTCCCTGGGTTGGGAAGATCCCCTGGAGGAGGGCACAGCAATCCACTCCACTATTCTTGCCTGGAGCATCCCATGGACAGAGGAGTCTGGCAGGCTATGGCCCATGGGATTGCAGAGTCGGACAAGACTGAGGGACTTAGCATGACAACGACCATGGAGTTTACATTTAAGTGTAAGTTTAAAGGTAAAATTAAATTATTTTGATGCAATGGATTGCCATGACATTTTAGTCGAGAGAAATAAAGACAACTGAAGATTCTCTTGATAGTTAGGTTTTTATAAATATCTTCACTTGGCAAGAAATGCGAGAGGCCTCTAGAAACTGGGGCTCTTAGCGGACAGCCCACGAGGGAAGAGCCACCAGAAACTGAGCTTGTTCAAGAAGCTGCATACGTTTAGAAGGGGCCTCGCACTGCGGACGAGAACACAGCCCGGCCAGCACCGAAGGCCACGGCTGACTGAGCCGAGCACCCAGCCTGCGGTGCCGGGTCCTGGCCTACTTCAGCTGTGTGTCAGCGAAAGGTGCTGCTTTCAATGGCTGAGTTTGTGCAATTTGTAAATGGCTGAAAATGGAGATATTTGTCCTAAAGATGATCTGATGGGAAATGTATTCGATATCCTGCAATGAATGGTAATGAACAGGATGGTAAAGAACATGATAAAGAATAGAAAAATATATATGTTTAACTAAGTCACTTTGCTCCACAACAGTTCAGTTCTGGTCAGTCACTCAGTGTGTCCAACTCTTTGCAACCCCATGGACTGCAGCACACCAGGCCTCCCTGTCCATCACCAACTCCCAGAGCTTGCTCAAACTTATGTCCATCGAGTCGGTGATGCCATCCAACTATCTCGTCCTCTGTCGTCCCCTTCTCCTGCCTTCAAGCTTTCCCAGCATCAGAGTCTTTTCTAAGGAGTCAGCTCTCCCCATCAGGTGGTCAAAGCATTGGAGTGCAACAGATACTGACACAGAGTTGTAAACCAACTAAACCTCAATAAAAACGGAAGGAAAGATCATCTGGGTGACGAAGATGCTAGCCCAGGGCCAGCCTTAGTGAGTGCTTCGGAAATGCACTTCCCGTCCCCGTCCTGTGGCGGGACCATTACTCTGCAACTTCATAAACCTTACACACATCACACTCTCAAGTCAAACCCACGCCTCATGGCAAGTTACGCTTTGCCAGTGAACTTTAGGAACCGAGGACTAGTGTGCGCACATTGGAGACAGATGTAATTGTCTGTACGTTATAAGTAAGAATGCTCCTGAGACGCCCAGACTCACATTTGGAACACTCTCCTATCTCCTAGCCCGGTGCTCGGGTTTCAGAGAGCAGCTTCCCCACATTTGCCTACACTCTGTAATGAAATAGCTATGGCAGCACACGCAGCATCACAAACATCATGATGCAATATTTATGCTTACATAAGCACACATATATGCCCACAAATGTATAACACACATAGGTCCACATGCATATATGACAAGTTTTCTGGCAAACAATAAGCAGATCCACTAATTTCCATGAAAAAAATTGCCAGTATTTTTTTAATAGTATGTGTTCAGTTGCATTTGATGATTCTATATACAATTGTGCCCTTTTTTAAAAAAAAACAGTTTGTAATGACATTAGTTCGTTTAATGATTTTTGTTTTGGATAACAAATGATTCTTGTTTAGGATAACATACTTCGTCCAATGATGTTGCAGGCTCGGGAAGCTATAAATTGGTATTAAAGTGTACTTTCAGTCCTCCAAGACTTATAGCCATTTCATAGACTATAAAACCAACAAAATCCCTGGAGAAAACGTTCAGGCAAAGAAACAAATGCTATAAATCACTGGTTGCTTTGAAATGTGCACACATCTGTCAAACTGTTAGAACTGAGGAAGCTGAAGGCGGTTGGCAGCCTCAACTAAAGAAATCCTCTAACAGGGACTGCCGCCCATTCCGAGAGGAACATTAACTCCATGGCATAAGCTATCTAAATAATGCATGCTTTAAAACGTATGAGCTGGAATACAGAAGCAGGGACATGGAAGGCACGCATTTGGTTCTTTCAGTGAGAAAGTCAATAGCACTAGCAAGAAGCTTGGGGCTGTTCCCTCATGTCACCATCTACGTTACAAAGCCTCTTAATTCATATTATTTATGAATAACAAATAATCTCACTTTTTGTAAAAACCTTAGTATTTTATTTTGGAGTATAGTTGGTAAACAGTGTTTGATGGTTTCAGGTGAACAGCAAAGTGGTTCAGTGGTACACACACACACACACACACACACACACATCTATTCGTTTTAAACTTCTTTTCCATAATGACGGCCAAAGATTATCAGCGATGATGCCAAGAATCAGAAGATCCAAAGCAGGAGCTACCCCAGAAGAGAGTCTCAGGACACGCACTTACTGTAGTTCTTGGTAACTCAACAAGCATTTGTAATGTGTAGTATATAAAACAGAGAGGTAGACGGGGGAGACAAGCAAGAGCCGTCTTTAGAGCACAAGGAGAAGCGGAGTGCGCAGAGAGTGGGTTGAAGAGACGAGGACAATGAGAGAAGGGCTGCATTTCTGCAGACTGCTCAGCTACACAGCAGTTTAAGGACAAACTGGCAGGCAGTGATCAGAAACAGAACACTGTTGCTGAGAAGGACACAAACGTGCAGAGAAGGAAGCAGTGGCAGTCTCTGCCAATGGCACTGATGCCCAGCAGACAGAAAGCAGCAACGGGTTCTCACAGGCGAATGCAAGAGAACGCAGCAAAACACAAGGCAGAGTCCCTCTGAGGCACCACAGTCCCTTTAGATGGCAGTGTGTCTTAGAGAACTAAGGTGGCAAACATCCGAGGCCACTCACAGTACCCACCCGCATGGTCTCGTGCTAGCTGAGAATAACTGAGCCACAGGAAAGTCTCGACGCAGTAAGGCTAGGGCTTCTTGGAAAAGTCCCTCATTTCTTCTTTTCATATACTGATTCTAGGGATAACAAAATGGAACTTCCCGCCTTACCTAGCTTTTAAAATTGGAGTCATCTTTTTACTCTTCTAAGCAAGTAATTTTTGAACTGTGGTATTGGAGGAGACTCTGGAGAGTCCCTTGGACTGCAAGGAGATCCAGCCAGTCAATCCTAAGGAAGATCAGTCCTGAGTGTTCATTGGAAGGACTGATGCTGAAGCTGAAACTGCAATACTTTGGCCACGTGATGCAAAGAGCTGACTCGTTTGAAAAGACCCTGATGCTGGGAAAGACTGGGGGAGGAGAGGAGGACGACAGAGGATGAGATGGTTGGATGGCATCACCAACTCAATGGACAGGAACTTGAGTAAACTGTGGGAGTTGGTGATGGATAGGGATGCCTGGCGTGCTGTGGTCCATGGGGTTGCAAGGAATCGGACATGAATCAGTGACTGAACTGAACTGAAACAAATAACATCCAAAATTTTGACCCAATTTTTAAAATATTGCACCAAGGAGCAGAAAGCATGTGCTTATGTGGCTGCTGCTGATTCAGCTTTGTGATACATGAGAAGGTATTAGGATGGTCTCTTTATTAACTACAGCGTTAATGAAATGTTTTTCAGCATTACGACTAAAAGCTTTAAGATTTCATAGCTTCAGTGTGTACATTTTCTAAGAGCTTGTTTTTCTTATGAAGGGGGAAATACACCCTGACTTTTCATTCATTTAGTACTAAATTTAATTATGATCAGCTCAGCAATGGGTTCAGATATTGTTTGCCTGGTCACTGGCAGCCAGAGCTATGCTATTTTGGGGTGAGTCCCTAGTGTCTTCTGTTCCTTTGATTTTACTAAGCCATTTATTTGCCAAGTTGTGTTTATAACCTTTTCCTTCTGTAAAACATTTCTGGATTTGTCAGACACTCCCCCCTCCCAGGAGCATCTCTTTCAGTCATTTATTGCTTCAACTGTATTCCCTCCCTCAGTCATAGAATATATATATGTTTTAAAAATCTACAATGAATTGACCTTAAGATAAAGATGTTAAATAAGCCCTCATTATAAACAACCACATACATATGTGTCTGACGTCATCAGATTTTAACTGGGACATTGTCTTCCGGCTATGAGGTCACATTGTCTGCCTCTCCTTGCAGCCAGACGCATCACTGCGTTAAGCTTTACCCGGTGAGACACAGGCAGAAGAGTCACAATGTCCTTATGGGAACAGGATGTGACTGCTTTGCCCCTTCTTCCGGGTGCTTCCCAGGTGCAGGGACCAGCTGGACCTATCAGAGCCACCTCGGAGCAGAAGCGCCTCGGAAACAAACCACCTAGGGGGCAACCGCTGCACAGAGACGCTGGCTGGCTGGCTCCGTGAAGCTGCCCTGCCCGTCCTAACCGCCTGAATCTACTTCACTTGCCAAGGGAGGAAGACATTTCAACTTTGCTCAAGGCGCTGTGGCGAAGGTCTCTGTCACTTGTTGCCAAACACAGTTCTAGTTAATAGAACATCAGGACCTGATGGCTTGAAGGGACACATTCACTCATGAGGGGGAATATCTTTGTGAATAAATATAATATTCTTATTTTCAATAGGCTTGAAGTATCTTTTTAGTTACCCAGATGTTTATTAATGCAGGTTCTTAAATTTACTGAAAATTTCTACCCTTGGACCAACAAATCAGTCTTACAGCATGACACAAAAATAAATTTCAGATTGAACGGCATTATCTTTTGTATAATTTTAGCCACTAAACAGGAAAAAAGAAGCCACTGACACATTTATCTGCCCATCTAGAAAGGATTTATTACCACATCATACAAAGTTTTTGCTTCCCACCAGGAAAATTAACATAATTAGGGTGTGTCATTAAGATGATATATTAACAATATATTAGATAGACATGCAATTTGGTTACAACACAGAACTGCAAATACTGAGCTGGGACATCCAATATGCTCACTATCTTCTGGGGAGCGAGGCGACAGATCCCAGGAGAAAGAAAAACGATGTCATAGAAGAATTATCACAGAGAAGAATGATAATCAGGCTTCCTGGGGAAATCACCCTCTTTTAGCTGAAATCATTCTCTAGTTTACAGGAAACAAGTGAAAGTTTTAGGGGCTTTCCTGGTGGCTCAGTGGTAAAGAATCCACCGCCAGCGCAGGAGACTCAAGTTTGATCCCTGAGTCAGGAGAAGGAAATGGCAATCCACTCCAGTATTCTTGCCTGGCAAATCCTGTGGACAGAGGAGCCTGGCGCGCTACAGTCCATGGTGCCACAAAGAAGTGGACAGGATTTAGCAACTAAACAACAACATAGACAGAGCTCTTAGAGTGTAGGACTGATGTGGCCATTGCAGTGTTATGCAAAGATAGACTCTGTCTGGCATTGTAGGGGAACACTGGTCATGGGAGAAACTGGCAAAGAGATCAGTTAGAAGACCGTGGTGGGGCAGCAGGTGGAATTAACAGAGGTCTTCTTTGGGTGAAAGCAAAAAATAAGAGAAGGAAGGGAAGGATTTGAGAAATGTTGCAAAGAATGGCCTGATAGTACTTAGTGACTGGTTAGATGTGGAGGGAGAGAAAAGAGAAAATTCAGATCAGAGGCTCCCCTCTGATCATCTGATTATCAGTGCAACTGATGGATAACGTGCCTCAGATAGTATGGTTATGTGTATAACATATGCACATAGCTTTAAAAGCTATAGTTACAAAAATGTAGCTTCAAAAGTGTATAGCTACAAAATACACTTTTGTATTCTTTTATTTTTGTTTTGCCAAGAAACCCTCTCTCTGTGGCATCATCCTATTAATTTTTGTTAACCACAGTATTTTAGAGGAATAAATTATTTTAGAAATTAAAATTTCTAAATTATTTATATAGCTTTTCCAAATATCTCTCTAATGGGCTAGGTAAGTTGTCTCTCAAAAGCTTTGTTTCAGTCAATAGCATTTAAATGCAAATAATATATCTTTCCCGTCTCCAGAGCAATAAACCAGGTTGCATCCCAGTGAGGCAGGCAGACGGAAAGCATCTCTGTTGGTTCTGCATTTGAGAGACCAATTAAAACACCAATCAATCAACTTGTCAGGACCCTCATCCAGTCATTAGGTAATGTATCAGTTATCTGTTGTTGCAGAATGAATTACCCCCAAACTTCACACCTTAAAGTGGCAAAGTGTTTAAGCTTATAGCTTCTATGGGTCAGGACTGGGATCATGACTTTGCTAAGCCTGCAGTTCAAGGTATCTCATTTCTAGTGCTGCCGGATAAAATGTAGATTAAATTTGAATGTCAGCAGGTAAATAACAAATAATTTCTTACTTTATATGGGTCTCAAACATTGCATGGGACATATTTATTCTAAATAAAATTACCGTTATCTGAAATTCTGATTTATCAGAGCGTCTTGAACTTTTAGCTAGTCAATCTGGACACGTCAGAGCATCTTGTATTTTCAGCTACGAACCCAGGAGGTTACAGCGAAATGCTGGCTGGGTCTGTGATGTCTCAAGATGTAACACCTACATGGTTGCCCGTGGGCCTCAGGGTCTCATGAGCGCGGTTCCTCACTTCTTTGGGAGCTGTTAGACAGGGGGTCTTAGTTTTTGGCCAGACTACACAGACCTCTCCCTAGGGCTGCTTGCAAAATGTTGTCTTGCTTCCCGAGCATGAGATCCAAGAGAGGGTTCAAATGGAAGCCACTGCCCATTTCTATCCAAATCTCGAAAGGAACAGCCCATCCTTTCTGCCATATTCTATTTGCTAGAAGGAAGTCAGTCAATCCGGTTCACATCCAGGAGAGGGGGCTACCCAAGGCCCTTTCTAAGGAGCAGGGATCAATGGAGATATCATGGAAGCTGCCCACAGTGGGTGTATTCCCCAAAAATGAAATTTTCTAAGCTCAGAACAGCCTTTAAAAACATAGCTCATTTTTTCCCTTAGTTATTCCTCTCTCCCCTCAAAACATATCCAAAATAAGAAATAATAGGTCACCTGACCATAAGAGATTGAGCACACAAACAGCTAACTGCATTTTGTAGAATTAATGATGAACAGCTATATATATGTGTGTATATATATACATGGACATTGAAACTCATATGCATGAATTCTGAGTCTAATAACAGTCATTTAAAAGCTCTCTTTCTCCAGGCCTAGTTCAATACAGAATGATACCTACATGCCTTCTCTTACGACGAGTAGTAAGAACACCAACGTATTCTACTGCATCTTTTTATAGGTTATGACAGGATAGGAAATATTTTCCCAAACTGCACCAAGATAAACACACTTATAAATTAAAACCTCTGAAATGATGCATTTATTTTTAAAATTAAAACACTCTATTATCCGAAAACTATCTTTTAATTTAGCTGGCTGCATATAGAATAATTTTACTTCTTAATAACTGTTTACAGAAAATGTTGATTATGTATTGATGACAGTAACAAGCGTATTTTAGTCAGAAGACAATAAAGGAAGAGAAACTATAAAGGAAAATTCTTCAAGAAACATTTCACAACTAAATTCTTTTTCTCCTAAATAAGTTACATAAGATACAGAACATTGCATTCACATTGCGGTTTTTCACTGGGTTCTAGGAAATTATGTGAACTTTCTGGTAATCTAAGATAATTGTTTTCCTCCACTGTGATTTGGAAATAAGTTATGGTATCAGCCAGAAAACTTCCAATTTATGTCTTTAGAATTACAAAGGCATTTTTTCCCTTCAGATCTTAGGGGCATTTTGAGCATCCTCATTAAAAGATGCCTTAATTATTTGTGCCAGTCTCTTTCTTTACATAAATAATTGTTGTAGTTATTAATAAAACTCTAATTTCAGTTAGCAAGTACTATGCCACTTTAAGAGTTAGATAATAGGTATTATTCTTAGCGTTGCCTCAATTTCCTTCTTTCAGGAAAGCAAGAGTGACAAATTCATTCCTACTTCAGGCAATTTCCTCTAAAACCTCAACTACCCAGAGGGAAGCTCTCCACGCCTTCCCTTGGTCAAGATTGAGCTGTTTCAAGCTGTCTGCAGGCCGAGAAAAGCCATCCTCAGCATCTAAATCTGGTTCTTGACAGTCAGGTTCTCATTAGCATCGCGCTAGAAAATGGCTACTTGAAGTCACTCATCCAGCGAACGAAATTGGCTTTTAAAGCCAGTGCCTAAAAGACGTAACCGTGCTTCCTGCTTCCGGCTGTCTCTTTCTCCCTGTCCCCAGCCTCTATTTTGGTCCCCACCCACGGCCAATCACCAGTTCCCAGCATTTCTTCTACTCACCTGTTATTTAACAAAGCGTCAGTCGGAGAGTTTATGGAGATGATTCAAAATATCAGCATCAAATCAAAATGGTTTTAAAGGGCCAAGCGAGCCGGGAAGTTTAACACCTGTGACAGGCACTGGCTGTGACCCGCTCTGTCCCACAATCTCCTTGCGTCGTCTCCCATCAGTCCCCGAGGTGGACCTGCTGGTCCCCTGCACAGGCTGCAAAGTTTTTGCTTTATATTTTGGCGGTTTCTGTGCCTTTGACTTTGCCAGCGTAATAATTAAGGGGAAAAACTGGCCAAGAGCAGCCAGTGTGTTTCCCTTTTATACCATGATTTACGGGTCAGAGCAACAGTTTTTACAAAATGTTTAAAAATGTGTCAAAAAATATTGCTCACCCAGCTAATCACTGGTCACGTTAATGTCAACTCACCATTCAAGGACACTCATGGTTTTCAAGAGAGATCAGTAGACGGAAGAGTCAGTCGCTCTCTGGAGTGTTGCATGTATTTTTTAGCCCATTCATACTCAAGATAGATCTGGACCCACTGATCTCTGCCCTTCCCAAACTCACGCTCTAATGTTCTTTGTTAATTATCTGCCAAAGCAGGATTTCTTTTAAAAGGAAAATCATTCCTAGTAAGTCCACGTTATTTGGTATTTGTGCGGCCTAGGAATAAAGAAGATAATCTATTAAAGACCACAAACGGTAAACTCCCTGGACTCAGGGATTATACAGGCTTCTCCTCTTCTTTCTCTATAACACTTATGTTTCCTGACCCTCATCAGCACCTCCACTGTGACGGATAAATTAACAAATGAATGAGTGAGTGGGTGGGTGGGTAGGTCTATCATGTTTCCACCATAAGAGCCTACAACAACAACAAAAAACATACATTCTGACCAGGTTGGCTAATTTTGGATGCCCAGTCTGTTTATGTAGAATGAAATCCCTTACCAGTTAATGGCAGGACATGAACTGCTGTTTTTTAAAAAATATCTGATAATGATAGTACTTTTACCTGATCCTATTAAGCCACAGATGACTGGCTATGAAGCAGAATTGCTAAGAGAAGACAATTAGCTTGTGAACATTTTGAATAATGTTTTCCCCAGTACAGGGGAATTTGTGATCTGCTTTAAAGATTGTGCTGAACTTCTCATGTTATGCAAAGTTCTCCTTTCCACATTGCAGCAAGGTTACCAGAGCAAGTAAGGAAAAAAAAAAAAAAAAACTGATTGTATTCAAGGTAAATGAAGGTCATCCATCCTCAACTGTTTGCCAGTCTATTTGTTTTTTTCAGGACTTTTCTTTTTTAAAAAAAAAAAAAAAATCATCTTCCCCCTCTTGAACTCTCAATTTCTGTATCAGCCTCTAACTTGACTGAGATCAAGGCCATCTTTCCTTGAGCTGTATCAGTTTTCTTCCTTTGTTGCCTCAAACCATTCATCTACTCTCCACTTGCCCTGACAAGAGGAAGAGATGGCTGCCCCATTCCCCCACGCTTGCCAATGCAAAATCCTCCAGAGATGGTCTTGAAATCTCCTCTTCCCAGACCTTGCACCATCAATTATCCTGTTACCTGCCTTTAATCTCTCCATCCCTACATACTCAACTCTGCCTACAAATGTTCCCTTGTCCTAAAACCTCCTACCCTCAGTCTTGCATCTTTGCAACACATAGCCTTATCTTTCAAGACTTTTCTGTCATCAGTCTCCATAATCTCCGCTCGCTATTGCACCTTCATTCTCTCTTCACTGGTTCAATAATGACTTGCAATCTATGCTGACAATTTAATAGTAATAACAGTTTCCCAACAGCCAGTTACCTTCTAAGTGCCAATTAAGATGGCATTTCCTCATCTCTTATTCTGCTGTCTTCTGTGGCACCTAAACTCTTCTATAAATTTCCTGTTCTTCATCAGACTGAACCATTACATGATCAATATAGCACTTGATGTCTCTGAGCCTTGGAATTCTCCCACTGACCACTTCCGACTGTTAAATTTCTCTCTTTGCCATGTAAAGTCCAGCTCAAATGATTTTTCTATGAAAATGATCTCTTACTACTCTGAAAGTTCAGGTCTCCTCATTTGTGTCTTTAAAAACTTCAACTGTGTTGTTAGTTACTTGTGCAAATATTACATCTCACTTATGCAGTGAATTGAATGAGGTCTGATAAACTTTACAGGTCTTTTTTACTTTGCATCAATAGTTTGGTAACTGGGGTTTCGTCAGTCACCCAGGAGTGCTCTATATTGAACCATGAAGAGGTTACTGAATGATATTAATACATGCAAACATTTGTTGACTGATTAACTTCCTATATATAATCAAAGAAGGTATAACCAGAATGTAACCTATAGTTTAAATGCCTTTATGTTTGACGGCAAACTATAATTTAAAATGTGTACAATCTGTCTCCAGTATGCCTTTTTTTAGTAACAAAGCAAAGAAACATAAGACTTTATACTCTGAATTGCCACCTTTATGTAAATTGTGGTTATGGAGCTCAAATTAAAGGTCAAACATTAATAAAAGAGAGCAAGTGGTATGTTTGTCTTTTGTACCACTTGCCTATGTAGACAGTGGAGATAAGAATCTGTGCATCAAACTAGAAAATTTCACAACTGAAACTATGTCTCTAGTTTTTCTAAGTGGCTAGAAGACATTCATCAGAAACAGTATTGTAGCCCTTTGTGTTGACAGCACGGCAGAGCTTTATATTTGTTTAATTGAATATTTTCTGTGGGATGTTCTATGATGCAAATCTATCTTTTTATAGCCCTGTACACTTGCAAATATGAAGATCTGTGCCCATGTAGGGGCTGCAGTCCTCTGAATACTCACTGGTGACTAATTTAATTTGTTCCAAAAATATCTATTGATTGCCTGCTGCATGCAAGGTACTATTAGGTGCTTTGGGGATAAAAAGATGAATTAGACAGAAATCCTGCTCTTAAGGGACTCCTAGTATATTAGGGGAGCTTCCCAGGTGGTGCTAGTGGTAAAGAACTTGCCTGCCAGTGCAGGATATGTAAGAGATGCCAGTTTGATCCCTGGGTCAGGAAGATCCCCTGAGGAGGGTGTGGCAACTCACTCCAGTATTCTTGCCTGGAGAATCCCACGGACAGAGGAGCCTGATGGGCTATAGTTCATAGGGTTGCGAAGAGGCAGACATGACTGGAGTGACTGGGCATGCACGCATGCCCAAACTGCAAGTTGTCATCATTAGTATCAATAGTCTATCCCAGACAGGGCTTCAGGTCAGGCTGAAATCCTACAGGAAGCAATGGAGTGTCTACTCCTAGCGGTCACTGGGTATTCACTGCTGATGTCACCTGTGCGAAATGCTATAAGTAAAATACATAAAGCTGTCACTTGCACAAGGCTTGGCTAATGGCTACAACAGAGAGAATGAACTAGAGAGGATGAATGACTAGGGAAGGCAGAACCAGTGGCCTGTGACCGGTGACCTGTGACTGGTGGCCCGTGACCAGCCAGGTACTTGACAGTCAGGCTCCGAGGCCCCTACTGATTCTGGCCTCTTGGTGTCAGTGCCCTTGTGTGAAAAGAAACCAGAGAGTCCTCTCTCTCCTTTTCTCTCCATTTGGGCACGGAGAAGAGAGCACGTGAACCCTCAGAGAAAGAGCATTGCCTCCAAGTCAAGAGAAGATGCTGAGGAATAAAGCCTAGCTGTGTGCCCTCTGGATCTCTGACTTGCCAGCCTCCAGAGCTGTGAGAAATAAATTTTGGTTGTTTAAGTCACTCAGTCTATGATATTCTTTATGGCAGCCCGAGAAAACCAAGCTAGTCACCAACTAGAAGTTCTGGAGCTGAAAAGTACAATAACGGAAACAAAAAATAAAGAATCGGCAAGAGCTGTTCATGACTTTTTAAAATAAAATGGTAACCATGATCTTCACTCCATCTTCACTACCATCCATTCACACTGATTGTTTGGCAAACTCTTCCGGTGCATAAAGGTTCTGACTTTGTCGGCGGAATGTTATCACGAATACAGCAGCATCTAAAATCAATCTGGACCCCATTCTTTATGGGTGCGCTTGGCAAACACGTCCTCATTCAGACTTTTCCCATTCTGACCTGACCTACACAAACTGTACACAATGCAAGCCAGTGTGTTTCTGCAGTATTATTTCAGCTAAGGCATTCAGGAACACTGAGTAGAGACCTCAATAATCAGAGGGAATGAAGAAAAGAATTTGATACAACAGAGGGGGAAAAAGGTGTTTTGCCGGTGTGTTACAGTGCTGTCTTCGAAGTCTGGCTGTTCTAAGTTTGTTAGGGCCTCTCTGACCATCTGAACTGGTCAGATAAGCGGTAAGCAATTCAGTTTTCTTCCAGGATTCACAGGGCTCTTTTTGCAGACAGGTGTGTTACATTACACGGAATTCTGACGACCTAATAGGAGATTTGTACACTAACCCAAATGATTGTCTGACATTTGCCTGAACTGTACGAGGCTGTTATTAATAACCTGAAGCTCCTGTGTATTTCTGGTTTTGTGGTTTCACTGTGATATGCAGATACTTCAAAAGACTCGATTCTTGCCTTATCGGTCTCTTTTTCTATTAATATTGTTTAATAAAGTACCAAACATAAAATTTTAATAGCTAACTCTGTGCGTTTATCATAAAATAATCCTGCCTAATCAAAATTCATGGCTGTCATTTCCAAGATTTGAAGTTGTACCTCAACTGACCCATATACAACATATTTAATAGCAGGCTGGTCTCACGTCTCCATAGAAAATATACGTGATCTGAAAACATTTGTATTTTTTAATGTGTGACTAAGAGAGAACAGTGGGACAGCTGACAGTCTCTCATATTCCCAGTACAAGTTCTCTGTCAGCTACATTTTGAAGTTAAAACAATGACAAACCCATCGGATAAAACAAGCAGCTCAAAAAAGCTCAAATATATTAGCAGATTATGTGAAATGCAGATATGCCCTCATTCTCCTTAATAGCGTGTCTGCGTGCTCAGCTGCTAAGTCATGTCCCACTCTGCAACCTTATGGATTGTAGCCAGCGAGGCTTCTCTGTCCATAGGATTTTCCAGACAAGAATACTGGAGTGGGTTGCCATTTCCTCCTCCAAGAGATCTTCTGGACCCAGGGATCAAACCCACATCTCCTGCGGCTCCTCCGCTGCAGGCAGACTCTTTACTGCTGAGCTGCTGGGGAAGCTCGGTGTCTCATTAGCTGTTAAATGAATTCTGTCATTTTATCTTCACCTCAGTGTCTCAAGGTATTGTACTTTCCCCCCCTGCTATATCAAATACTCTTCTTCTTCCCCTCTGACTGCTGAGGTCTTTGCCCAGTGCTTCTGAATGCCTTAGCTGAAATGATACTTCAGTTCCCATCCCTCTCTTAACAACATACCATACTTTCCTCTCAAAAAACTTATCACTGGCGCTGTGTTATATATTTACTGTTTACCCATTAAAATACACACTCCATGAAATATCAAAGTTTGTCCTGTTCAGTGCTGAACACTCATCATCACTTAGGATCGTACCTGGCATGAAGCAGGTGCTCAATAATTGCTCACTAACAGAAGTGATACCTTATTTCTTTTAAGTACTCCATGTTATACTACTTTTATTTTATCCCGTAATAATTATTGAGGTTCACCGTGGTACGCCTTTATAACACACAGGTGCTATACTATGTTATACCATACGGCTACGCACACACACGCATGCACCTGTGGGGAGGTGTGTTCAAAGCTGTTTACAGATGGTTGAGACATCAGTGACTTAAAGGATCATCGGATCCAGACCCGCTGATGCTTTCAGGGAGTCTGGACATTCGAGGGCACGTGTGCCAACCCGTCAGTCACCATCTGCAGTCCTCCAGCTGAGAGCCATTTGAAAATAAAACGAGCTATTTCCTGGATGAATTCGTCACCAAGCCTCTACCAGAATAGCTTGGATAGCTTGGAACGTAGTTGTTTCAATGACTAAAAGAATGTTAAAAAAAAAAAACAACCAAAAAACACGGTCATTCCTGTGAGTCACAAAGTGTAAATGAACAGATGAATTCACAGACTAAATGAATTCAAAAGACATGCCCCTTCCTAGAACCATCAGGGGCAGGGATGAGCCTTTTTAAATGTGGGGCAGTGGTGGGGGAATGATCTGGTCCAGGAAGGGTCAGCAGGTTGGCCAGTGGGTGAAGGTATCAGGCAGCATCGCCGAGTGCTGAGCGTTGGTAGGATTATTCTGTGTTTGGAGGATGCTTGGACTTCAGCAGACATTTTTGGTAGAATTTCTTTATTAAGCTCTTGAATTTGCTACCTATTCGCAACCTCAGAAACCTCCTCACACGCCCACTCTCCCACAGAGGTGGGAAACTGGAGTACATTTTTGCAACAGAATGATGGTGAATGATCTCCTATCAGGACACTTAAACTTTAATGATTTCAGGAACCAACCAGTGCAATTCCCTCCTCTCTTTAAAAAAAAAAAAAAACAGGAATAGGAGGAAAGAAAGATATTTCTTATATTAGTATTTTACTTCAAAAAGTATTTGTTGCAATTTAGAAAAGCAAGTATATATATATACATGCTGCTGCTGCTGCCAAGTCGCTTCAGTCGTGTCCGACTCTGTGCAACCCCATAGACGGCAGCCCACCAGGCTCCCCCATCCCTGGGATTCTCCAGGCAAGAACACTGGAATGGGTTGCCATTTCCTTCTCCAATGCATGAAAGTGAAAATTGAAGTCGCTCAGTTGTGACCGACTCTTAGCGACCCCATGGACTGCAGCCCACCAGGCTCCTCTGTCCATGGGATTTGCCAGGCAAGAGTACTGGAATGGGGTGCCATGGCCTTCTCCAATATATATATGCATATATATATATATATTTAAATATACATATCANGAAGTCGCTCAGTTGTGACCGACTCTTAGCGACCCCATGGACTGCAGCCCACCAGGCTCCTCTGTCCATGGGATTTGCCAGGCAAGAGTACTGGAATGGGGTGCCATGGCCTTCTCCAATATATATATGCATATATATATATATATTTAAATATACATATCACCTGTAGGTTTACATAGGCTGGCATAGATTTCTGGGTCCAACATCAAATTTGCATCTCACAGAATTAATGAAAAACCAGTGCCAGTCTGAACAGACACATTCAGAAAACAGTTATTAATTGATGGGGTGGAGGGTCTTGGAGTCCGCACTGGAGACGGTGAGGCGAATCACAGGAAGAAAGGCCGTGGCTCCCTCTCTGTTGGTTATGACTGACTCTCTTTTTAAATTAATTTATTTTTAATCAAAGGATAATTGCTTTACAATGTTGTGCCGGTTTCTGCCACGCATCAACCTGAGTCAGCCCTCGGTGCACACGTGTCCCCTCCCTCGTGAGCCTCCCTCCCACCNCTTCATTCTGTATAATGTCTAGGTTCACCCAGCTCATTAGAATCGACTCAAATGCGTTCTTTTTTTTACAGCTGAGTAATGTATTGTCTGTATGTACCACGGCTCCCTTATCCATTCATCCATGTCCTAGTTATTGTAAATAGTGCTGCAGTGAACATCAGAGAACACGTGTCTTTTTCGGGTCCTCAGGGTATATGCCCAGTAGTGGGATCATTGGGTCACATGGTAGCTTTAGCCCTAGTTTTTTTAAGGAATCTCCATACTGTCTGCTATAGTGGCTGTCTCAATTTACATTCCCACCAAGAGTGCAAGAGGGTTCCCTTTTCTCCACATTATTGTTTGCAGATTTTTTGATGACGGCGATTCTGACCAGTGTGAGGTGGTATTTCACTGTAGTTTTGATTTACATTTCTTTTTAGCTTCTTCCCTTCCTGACATTCATCGTTTTATTTAATTCTCATACTTTTTGAAGGGTCCTGCTATTTTCACTCACTGTAGACAAACTGAACTTTATTCTTTGTAACTAGTCGATGGTCACACAGTTACAAAATATCAGCTCTGACATTCACATCTTTGTCTTGTACTATCTGTGAAACTCTGGGGAAGCTACTTAATGACAATACCAATAACAAGAAAAATCACTGCAAAATGTATTGGAAGACCCATTTGTTCCACAAATATTTACAGTGAAGTTGCTCAGTCGTGTCCGGCGCCTAGCAACCCCGTGGACTGCAGCCTACCAGGCTCCTCCATCCATGGGATTTTCCAGGCAAGAGTCCTGGAGTGGCTTGCCATTGCCTTCTCCAGTTTAGTACCTAACCCGTGCCAAATAATCTGAACACTTTTCCATGTCTTAACTCTTAAGATCCCTGGTGTTGCTGTCAGAGTGGTACTATGATCATCCCACTCTAAAGATGTGAAAACTGACGAAATGCATGCGTAAGAGTGGTGTCTGCCGGATTTTGAAGCAGAAGCATCAAATTCCTTTGATTTTGAACTGAACGATTGATTTTCTAAATTAAATTTTATTATTTTTAGAATCAAACCCTATGGGCCTAAAATTCACCTTGTCTATCAAAATCTGACTATTTAAGTTTCCCTAAAGTGTTCACAAAAACTACTGGTTATCTCAGTTCCCTTGAAAGTTGGTGTTTTGAACTGTCAGTGCAAATTCTGGGAAAAAAAAAAAAAATACTGACTGAATTCCTCTGAAATGTAAGAGCTTAAAAAAACTTAAAGAAAAAGCTGAAAGTTGTTAAGCAAGATACAGGGGAATATTCAAAGACATTAAAAAAAAAAAAACACCGTCAATTTGACTATATTTCCACTTGCATGTACATTTCCTTATCTAATTTAAAAGGATATAATTTAACAAGAAAACAAAAATGTGCATAATATCATCAAATTAATAGCACTCCCACAAACTATATTTTCTCTGCCAAAAGAACTCTGCCAAAGAAGTACTTGTACCACATCCAATTCAATTTCGTTATAGTGTTTATTTTTAAACTTGCTTTGAATGTATCAGAAAAGTAACTGGAAGATATGCTACCTAGTACTATGGAAAAATACCTACAGTTAAATGTGCTTGCAGCTAATTTTTGGAGGACTACCTTTTAAGAGAATATCTAGTGAATATTAGTGAGACTAAAAACCTACGAAAGCACACGCTGCTGCCTCCAGGATGGTCCGGAGGGGAGCAGAACAAGGATGAAGGGTGACTCTGGTGTGGGCCCTGAACAATCACTTCACTGAAGCTCTGACTTCAACTTCTTGGTGTTGGCTCCATGGAGGAAGTTTTCAAGAGGAAGAATTTCACTTTACACTGACCAACAGTGGGTATCAGCTGATGCCTAGCTTTCATTATTTTAACAAATATTTACTAAGGAATGTCTAGTCAGGCCATTTCCAGGTCATCACAGTGTACAGACACGGAGGTGCTCACAGGGGACAGAGAACACTGGCAGGTAGAAAGTGAAGGAAAGTGTAACCTTAGGGGCACTTCCCTGGAGGACCAGTGGTTAAAACTCTGCACTTCCATGGCAGGGGACACGGGTTCGACCCCTGGTCGGGGAAGTAAGATCCCACATGCTGCATAAGGTAGAAAAAGTGCCCCCCAAAGTAGAAAAATACCAAAAAGCAGGGGGCGGAAATGTGTCTCTGTGTGTGCACGTAATCTACAGTCTTAGGGAGTGGCTAGAGGTGATCAGAGCAAGGCAATGTGACTGAAAGTGTGTGCAGACAAGATTCTGAAGGAGGATGAGACGGACCCTCAGCAGACTCAGCGCCAGGGTCAGGGAGGACCACACCCACCACGGACGGGGCGGGCAGATGCCACCTGAAGTCAGCCTTCAGGCCAAGGTCCTCAGGAATGAGATCAGAAATTGAAGGCAGCGTTATCAGTCACCACTCAGACAATGTAGACTGCAGAGTTCCCTTTTCATTGACTAACAAAGCTGTGAGAGAAAATACAGATGAAAGTTGTGTTGGATTTCCCTGACCTTCTCAGTTGGCACAAAGGGCCACTCCGGAATGAAGGTTTTTATTGTGACTCTCCTTTTGGGCTCCATTATAATCTGTTCTTTGCTCCCTTCTCACAAGATGGGAGGCTCTCTGGGGAAAAAGTATCGTGTCTCTTCATTGTTTTACCTCCGGTGTTGAGGACCAAGTAAGAATGGCTGCTGAATCTATTAATGACTGCTTCTATAATGAAAAGAAATAGCATTTTTCTCAATTTGCCAGTAAAATAATTGTGACCTTATGCGATGCAGCTACCTGAGTTTCATTAGTTTCCCTCTAAAATTTCGTATATCCTTGAAATTACCACTATGTTTAAAACTTATGGAGACAGATAGGTGACCTCAGGATGTTAAAGGGAAGGGGGAACTTGACATTTTTCTCAAGGAGAGAGCCAGTCATTTCCAAGAGGCTAGATTTCAGAAAATGTAACTTACAGGGGGAAAGGGAGAAAATCAAAGGATCTCAGACTTCTTCCCAGACATTTCTCCAAAGGGACAGATGATTGTCAGAGTAACTGATGAAAAGTTGAGAACTGGTCCAATCTGGCAAATATGTTTCTAACTTGAGTTGAACTCATCTACTGAAGCATTTCTTACCTCAATAATGAGGCTTATTTTTTATATTTTAATGAAAACTTTTAAAGTTATTGCACAGATGGCAACATGGAGCAGACTTAATGAATTATGGCTGAATGGAATATAGTGACGTGAGTGTGAACTGTGCATACATCAGGAGCAAAAGGAGAGACGGGGCACATTTATAAATATTTCCATGGACCTACAGGTCAAATAACGTTATCCAGTTCCATGAGAGAGTTCTGAACAATCCAAGGGAGCACCTATTACAGTAGGAGCCATCTGCTGTCCACCCAAATACATCCCAAACTGTAATCGAAATCTGTCTATATTTACGCGCTGAAACTTGGGCAAGTCTGATAGGTCAGATTGGAATTAAAATGTATCAATAAACATATATATATACACACACACACACACACAC
Organism: Neotragus moschatus; assembly: GCA_006410615.1. Taxonomy (NCBI): domain Eukaryota; kingdom Metazoa; phylum Chordata; class Mammalia; order Artiodactyla; family Bovidae; genus Neotragus; species Neotragus moschatus. The sequence continues at coordinate 109,052 of SJYA01001712.1, read as the reverse complement.
AACACATAGAAGTATTTTTTCCCCTGGAAAGAACCTTAGACTTACAGAAAAATTACAAAAATAGCATAAGGCCTTTCTCATATAGTATTCATCCAGTCTAATCATAGCGCCTTATGTAACCAAACCCAATTCTCAAAGCCAGGTAATTACCTTTCTGTAGTGCTCTTAAATACGTATTAGAATTTATTTCAATTTTACCCATGTATTCCTTCTCATCCTTTTTCTGCTCTAAGATTCAACTCAGGACCCATGTTAATTGTTGTCTCTCTTCCTCTCCTTCAGCCTGTGACAATTCCTGTCCTTTCTCGTCTGTCATGAGCCTGACACTTTTGATGAACACTGCTCGGTTATTTTATAGAATGTCTCTTATTTTGGGTTTGCCCGATACTTTCTCATGCTTAGACTGATGGTCGAAAAGATGCCCCCAGAAATGATGTTACGCTCACAGGTCCAGACTCTCCCGTATTTTCTCTACCCCAAACCATGGCTTAGCCATTTCTCCAAAGAGCCCCGATTCCTGTTCTTAGAGAAGGGTATTTAGAAAAAGGCTACAATTAAGAATTGGGAAGAAGAAAATTTACATTTAAAAACAATGCATTTACCAAAACCCCATCAAACAAAATTTCTCTCAAATTAGATACCACTTGTGCTTTGAGTCAACATTAAATTAATTAAATTTATTTAGTATAAGCAGTGGGTTGGCCAAAAAGTTCATTTGGGTTTTTCCCTAATACCTTATGGGAAACTCGAATGGACTTTTTGGCCAACCCAATATGCTGTTTGTATTTGAGAACCAAGAGGTTTGCACATCTAGATAAATATATAATGGAAGTTTCAGACTGAGCCTGAAAGATTTAGGTGTATTGAGCAGATCAGACAAACTAATGTGCGCTTCATACCGAAATGAAGCTTCACTGGGGCTGAAAAGATTTCAGGGGAAATGACTTACTGACACATTACAGGCGTTTAGACGGAACAGTGTGTGCATGTGTGCAAGGGGTGGGGAAGCAGAGAGAAGACCGAAGACTACTTGCTGAGAGTCTGCAGAGAGTAGAGCAAGCACAGGGCCTCGAATTTGCATGGTGCTTTAAAAAAGACGTTGAGTTCAGGATGCTGGACACTTTAGTTATCAGTGGGGGGGGACAACAGCCCTCAGAATTAACAAAGGAAAAGTGAAAACACCCATTTTATAGCTGAAGAAACTGCACCTTGAGAGGTTTAATGGTATCCACCATAAATGTTTAAAATATGGATCCAAGACTAGAATTCTTATTTTCTCATGTCTAGTCTACTGCTTCCTAAAAACCTTGAACAATAATTACACTTAAGAGCAGGAGGAAAATCCAGTTAAAGAAGACAGAGTGGAGTGAAAAAGGAGACCCACGACATGCTGGAAAACCAGGGAGCCCAGTGTCAAGAGATGGCAGTGATAGGAATGTCAGTTGCCAGAGGGAGGCCTGAGCTCTGTCAGCTCAGTAGCCCCGCGCAAATGTTCTCTGTTACTTACCACAGTGGCTGTTGTGTCATGGACACATTAAAGACCATTAGTTAATTATGAGTGCAAGCTAACTCCTGGAAAATAAATGCAGAAGTCTTCCAAGGTCTCATTGGAGCCCTTTTTTGAATACAGAATAATAAGAACTCAAAAGAGGTCCTTCAGTGTACAGGAGGATAATAAGCTATTAAAAGAAATGCAATCAGGAGTTTTCAAACCAATAGTTGGTTGAACAAAACAACACGCATGCAACTCTATGCCCCCTACTCTAAGTCTGAGCCTTACACTCAGCAATTAACTAGCTGTTCGTATGTTACCAAATCACACCATCTCTTACTGTCAAGATAAAAACACTGACTGGATCTGCAATGTGTCCAGCAATTTGTTTTAGGGACCAAAAAAAAGCATAAAGAATTTTTCTCTTTACTGTATTTAGGTTGATTATACTAAGAAAAACAGACATAACAGATCATGAAATCTCACATTTATCTGTTCATTATTTACAACAAAATTCAGAGTAGCAATTGTTAGGGCATAAAAATGAAATTAAAATGCCAGTTGCCTATAGATTTCTAAAGCGAATGACATTAATATATTCACATTTATTATTGTATTATTTATTACTGATTCATTTATTTGTTATCCAAATGCTAATTTTATTTCAGAGGGTTATTTAAAATTTTCAACATGTTTTAAACTTATGCCTTTCTTATGCTTTAGATTTATTATGAGCAGACGAAGCATGTCTCCGTGAAGAATGGCGACTCTGACATAGTTTGGCAGGAAGGAGGTGTTTCTTTTATGACATCACTGAGCTACCAAACCAACCCACATGTTCTCCTTGAATACTACACAGCATGAAAAGGAATGAAATTCTGATCCACAGAGCAACATGGGCGGATCTGATAGACTTTACGCTGAGCAAAAGAACATATACTGACTATTCTCTTACATCTGAAATGCTGCTGCTGCTAAGTCGCTTCAGTCGTGTCCGACTCTTCGTGACCCCATGGACTGCAGCCCACCAGGCTCCCCTATCCCTGGGATTCTCTAGGCAAGAACACCGGAAGTGAAGTGAAGTGAACTCGCTCAGTCGTGTGAGACTCTTTGCGACCCTGTAGACCGTAGCCTACCAGGCTACTCCGTCTGTGGAATTCTCCAGGCAAGAATACTGGAGTGGGTTGCCATTTCCTTCTCCATGGGATCTTCCCTACCCAGGGATCGAACGGAGGTCTCCCATATTTCGGGCAGACGCTTTACCCTCTGAGCCACCAGGGAAGCTCTAAGAACACTGGAGTGGGTTGCCATTTCCTTCTCCAATGCATGAAAGTGAAAAGTGAAAGTGAAGTCGCTCAGTCGGGTCTGACTCTTGGTGACCCCATGGACTGCAGCCCACCAGGCTCCTCCGTCCATGGGCTTTTCCAGGCAAGAGTGCTGGAGTGAGGTGCCACTGCCTTCTCCATCTGAAATGCTAGAAAAAGCCAAAACTAATCTAGGGTGAAAAACATAAGAAAAGTGGTTGCCACTGAAGCCTGGAGAATAATGAGAGGGAAGCCTTTTGCAAGAGAAAATGTTCTACCCTGTGAAAAGAGAGAGGTTACACAGGTATATCCGTTTGTCAAAAACCGTACTGCTAAGATGTATGCATCCTGTTGTCTGTAATTTTTACTTTATAAATGGAAGAAGCAATTAGAAAAATCAAGAAGCAGTGGGGGGAGTGGGTGGAGGTATAGATGACATGAATAGAATGTTGACTACTACAGAAGTTGGGTGATATATGCATGGGGATTCATTAGTTTGGTTTTATTCTCGTTGTACATGTTTAAAATCGTCCAGATTTATAAATTAAAAAATGAAAACTATAAAATATTACACAACTAAACAATTAAATGAAAAATTTAGACGATAAATTATAAGTGATCTCAAAGTCCTTTTTAAAATAAACTTCCTTAAAAGTCAGGAAAAGCTACTGGACATGCCAAAAACAAACAAACAAAACTCAGAGTATGACCTCTCATGCTGACATAAGATGGACATGGGACCTTGACTATGAGCTGGATCACAAAGCTGCTCTCCACCTCCTGTCTGGAGCGCCAGACGGCGATAGAGTCAAGGCCCGCCACCCGGGCCACAGTCCTGTTCATGGGGATTCCTGCTGAGGATTTTGTTGTTTAGCACAATGATGACTAAGTGTCCATGATGAAATCTGGTATTCCAATGATTTGCAAACCCTGAATGTTGAATGAATTATCATTTATAATTCNATGGACGTGGGACCTTGACTATGAGCTGGATCGCAAAGCTGCTCTCCACCTCCTGTCTGGAGTGCCAGACGGCGATAGAGTCAAGGCCCGCTGCCCAGGCCACAGTCCTGTTCATGGGGATTCCTGCTGAGGATTTTGTTGTTTAGCACAATGATGACTGAGTGATGAAATCTGGTATTCCAATGATTTGCAAACCCTGAATGTTGAATGAATTATCATTTATAATTCGTGAGGGGCTAAAGGAGGAGGCTCTGATCAAGCTCTATCAACAAAGCCACTGCTACCGCTGCACAATAAAAATGAATGACATGTCATTTTCAGTCAAGAATTGATTAGAAAAAAAACAAAACAAAACAAAAAAGAATTGATTAGGAAAACCATCTCACCTGATATTTTTACCATGAGAATTATACATTACAATACCAAGTCTTTGGGATGCTGACACCTGAAAGCCCTGGTGACATTTTTCCATAATAAAATAAGGTGTTTTTCATGGGTATGTTTGTTTTCTTCCAAAGCATATGTGCCCACTCCCCTGATCAAAGTCTTGCCACATCTGGGGTCTCAGTCACGTCAGTCGCTGGAATGCACACCTGTGATGAGGTGAGCTTCCTCAGACCAGTAGCTCTCCACACTTACAGCCTTTAGAATCACCTGGGAGCTCAGCCAGCCAGTGCCCAGGCTGCCCCGTTAAATCAGAACTGCAGGGTGGGAGCACTAAAGCTCCAGGATGACCCAATCTGTAGCCAAGCTGGAGGACCAGTGGGCTGAGCTTCGTACCCTCTTTNCAGCCACCCGTGCTGAGTGCTAATCAATCAGTGGCTCTTCCCAGTCCCCGACCCTGGCCTCAGACCCTGGCCTCGGACGTAGGGTGGTTCTTCCCAGCCCCCGACCCTGACCTCGGACACGGTGTGGCTCCTCTCGGCTGTTCCCGCGCCGTCCCAGCCTGGCACTCTCTGCCGCTGCCCCTGACCTCGGAAGTGGGGTGGTTCCTCTCAGCTGTTCCTGCACCGCCACAGCCTGGGGCTCTCAGCCGCTGTCTTTGTCCTCCGACGTGGGGTAGCTCCTCTCGGCCGCGCTGAGTGGGAAGTGGGGTGGCTCCTCCCAGCCGTTCCTGCGCCGTCACTGCCTGGGACTCTCGGCCGCTGACTCTTGGACGTGGGGTGGCTCGTCTGGGCCGCGCTTAGTGAGCCGGCGGCTCGCAGCCGCCTGCGCTTATTAGTGAGCCGGCGGCTCGCAGCCGCCTGCGCTTATTAGTGACTGATGTCAGAAAATTAAACCCGTAAAGGGAATCAGTCTTGAGGCCCCCGCGGTTCTTTATCGTTCTCGGTAGCATTGCGGATGGTCTGTTTGCCCTTGAACAATTGAGGGAATGAGGAATCCTTAAGCACAGATAGAATGGCTCTGTCTGTCTCACAAAGAATGCTCACGAGACACTGAGAGAGGGGCGATCTTCATTCATTCATACGAATGCTTCGAGTGGACGCAATAAACTTGCTGTGATTAATGATCGTGGGCAGTTAGCGCCTTAGAAGTGATATATGAGACTAACCCATGGTGCAGTTTATAACTCTCATTGATGGCGTTATGATTATCTTCTAAGGAGCAATTACTATTACGAAATACACACCCTTAGTATAGTGCTAAGGTGCCTGGGGGCCGGATGGTGGGCGGGGCATGAAATACACTGTCTGCGCTGCTCACTCGTCGTTCTACATTATTTCCTACCCAAGAAATCGCAGGGAGCCTCATTAGATTTCTGCAGCGCTTTTCCTCCGTATTTCCCCTTCTTCGCCTCTATGCCTTTATTCTTTGCAGCGTCCATAGCAATTATGACCAAAGTTTTCAAAAACAGAGAGGTATTTGTAACGATGTGAAATATTACCAATAATTTCTCATGAATTTCAAACAGAGAGACTCCGAGTTTCCAAAAGTTAGTGGGCACAGGACATGAAGGGGGCTTTCCTGGTGGCTCAGAACACGCATCACCACAACAGGAGGTCAACACGCGAGCCCATGGCAAGAAGAGGAGCGAGAAAGGGGAATCCGGTGATCATGGTCAGGTATGAGGCCACGTGGCACAAACTCAGTGTGGAGCCTGGTGCGCGGTAGAACGGGTTGGTTCATTGTTGGGTGGTCACTCCCAACTCCGAGTCTCATTTCACTTACCAGGACTCTGACTGTCATATAACTGGGGCATCTGACATGCTCCTCTTAAAAATGCACTGCTCATTTAATGATGTGGTCAGCACGCGGCTCCGATCTCAGCTTCTCACTCACTGTGGCTCAGCGGCTCTCCTTCACAAGTCCATTTATTTTCTGAGTTTCACTGTAGAGAGGATTCATCTGAAGTAACCACTTGCAGCCATTTCATTTCTTCATTTTAGGAGCAGAGCACCCAGCAGATTATCTCAAGCATTCCAGATGTGAATTCCATATGGCACTTTGGTTCACGAGCTACCAGCATGGGAGGCAAAGGCGGGGATACAGTTTTTGTTTTGTTTTCTCTGCGGCTTTGCATGTGCGTGCTGTTTTTTTGTTGTATTTTGGTTTTTGACATTAATATCTTGGTACTTCAGTATCAATCAAGATGTGATTTCTCCTGAAACACTGAAAAGGGAAACAGACTTTCTTCCCTTTTTACCAGTGATGCCAAAATATACCAAAATATCAGGATGAATTTCATCTCATCACATTTACAGGAGAACGGTAGCTCTCCTGAGATGAAAATAATGCTGAAATAGTGACCACAGCAAAACCCAGGATTTTCTCTTTACTGAGTTATGTAACTCTATCCAGCATCTTATCCTAAAACACAATGAAATCGTCCATCATTATTGAAAAGATGAGTGAAAAGACTGGCAAGAAATTAGAAAATGTGGTCTGAGGGAAACCAGGGTATCAGTCTGACAAGCAAACAACTCTGAGGGAGCCAGATATCCTGAATGCTGCTCTAACAATTTTTTTTTTCCCCACGAAATGAGCTCAGTCTTCAGCTGTTACCATCTCTGCTCTCAGTACCGAGTGCATTATTTTTGCCGGAAGGCACTTCCTCTACAGTGTAAGTGAAAAAAAAAGAAGTGGTGAGAAAGGTCTAGGGCAAAAAATAATTCCTGCTACCTCCCAGCAGGCTTCTTTTAAAGATAAACATGTTTACCGTTCCAGTGGCACTGTAATTGAAGTCGTACATCAATTTTAAAAGAGCCATCTGAAAAGTAAAATGGTTGGTGCTGCTTCTCTAATCTGAAAACTGTCAGATCTTAAAACATACATCTCAGGACTTATAAGCATTCTAATTATTAAAGTGTCTGTTTTCGTGGTATTCGTTAGGGTTACTGGCTTAGAAGGAAGCGCTGTAGCACAGTCAAGACAGAGTTTTCTGAGGAATAAACTGTACTTAATTGTTCCTTAAATTAATGATAATTATATGATAATCTGAGCAAATTCATCATAGTTCAGTTCCCAAGGAGTGCCCAATAAAAATCTAAAAAGAATTAAATAGCAGACTTCCAATTCGAAGATGGCATATTTCAGACACTTCTAAAACTGCCTTCTGCACTTGGAAGTCTTAAAAATAACATCAAGGAGAATCCGAACAGTAATATAATCTTTTATGAAACCCAAAGACACCTAAATCCCAGAACCACAATCCATACAAAAAGTAAAAGCCAGCGGAGAAGTGGTTGCTGACCTAATAAGGAAGATAAACCTCAGATGCTCGCGTTGAAGGATTAGTACAGAGAACTCAATATGGATTCTGAAATTCCCGTTCACCAGTAAAAAATTAACCAGTCAGCTTTTTAAGTGTCTCTCTCCTAATCTCAC
>SJYA01001712.1:0-98090 GCA_006410615.1 Neotragus moschatus | reverse complement strand
GTCAGCGCAGCCACCGATCTTGGATGCGAGTTGATCTTCCCAGTCCCCATCCCTGCTCTCGGACGTGGGGACGTGGGGTAACTCCTCTCGGGCAGGCTGAGTGCGCTGGTCGTTGCAGGCACCCGTGCTGAGTGCTAATCAATCAGTGGCTCTTCCCAGTCCCCGACCCTGGCCTCAGACGTAGGGTGGTTCTTCCCAGCCCCCGACCCTGACCTCGGACACGGTGTGGCTCCTCTTAGCTGTTCCCGCGCCGTCCCAGCCTGGCACTCTCTGCCGCTGCCCCTGACCTCGGAAGTGGGGTGGTTCCTCTCAGCTGTTCCTGTGCCGCCACAGCCCGGGGCTCTCAGCCGCTGTCTCTGTCCTCCGACGTGGGGTAGCTCCTCTCGGCCGCGCTGAGTGGGAAGTGGGGAGGCTCCTCCCAGCCGTTCCTGCGCCGTCACTGCCTGGGACTCTCGGCTGTTGTCTCTTGGACGTGGGGTGGCTCGTCTGGGCTGCGCTTAGTGAGCCGGAGGCTGGCAGCCACCTGCGCTTAGTGACCCCTCAACAATTTTTTCATGCATAAGACCTTTTTGAACTGATTTGCATCGTATCAGCTATACAGCAATGGTAATCTGCATCATTTAGTTTAAACTGAGCTTTCCCTACATGCCTAATCCTCTGCTGTGCTAAGCATTTTACATGCATTGTTTCATTTTAACACCCAGGACCCCAGGACCAAAGTAATTGTATCTCCCCATTTTACAAATGAGGAAATTGAGGTGCTAAGGGGTGAAATGATTTTGCCAGTGTCATTCAGTGGTGACCCATAGTATTAGGACCAATTCCTCATCAGTCTGACCCTCTCATATAGCTTGTAAAAGAATTAGGGTTTGTTGAAACAGAAAAACACAGAATAAAGTCATTCTGGCTTTAGGAATTAAAAGAGAAGGCCCTAGGGAAGTCAGGATTACAGTTTATGATGTCATGATAAGTAGAATGAAAATACAGCGAGAAAGAAAGAGATATAACTCCATATCCTGTCCTCATGAACACTAGATGATGATGGAGTTCAGGGCTAGGAGAGAATGGGTTGTATGATCTAGACCAGAGGTCAAGACTCTGCCATTGGGTAGGTAGAAAAGCAAAAGTGAGTCACAAAATATGTCTGGTCTTGTAGGGACCAGCAGGCCTTCCATCAGGACCTGCACTGGTTCATCCATCACTGGCATCCAATGGTGTCCAGAGCCTTTGGTGAGCTCATCCCACCTGCCCCGGGGGCCAGCTTCCTTTTCAACGGCCATCCCTCTCAAGCATTCCTGAAACAAGCCTTGACATATAGAGGGGCAGCAGTGTGGAAGGAAAGTCTTGCCCCACCTGCCCCTGGGACAGGACTGGATAGGGCAGGCCTCATCCCAGTACAGAAGTGTCACAGCTGATCTCCTGTCGTTATATACTTCCTCACTCTGTGGATCTCAAAAAATTTACTACTATCACCTGGAAATCTGAAAAATTGGTGTTTCTTTAAAACAAGGGCTTCATACTCAAAAATTGAGAGCGAAAAGCATAATTATAAATAATTAACAAGTAGAGCACTATTCATGCCCCATGTGCCACTCTAAATGTTCTGTATGGACTAAGCTAAACATGACAGTGGCCCTGTAACATATTACCATTGTCGTCATCATCATCCCTATTTTAAAGCTAAGGAGGCTGATCACAGAGAAGTTAAGTGGCTTGCCATGGTCACACAGATAGGAAATTACAAAGCCAGGCTTTGAACCCAGGCAGTTGGAGTCTTGAGCCCATGTTATTAACCCTAATGTTATGCTTAAATCAGGTTAACACTTTGCCCAAGGAAAGTACTCAGGTCTGTAAGGAAAAATAGCCAGACTAACCAATGTGGCCAGCTTCCCTGGTCAGTACAGCTCAAACAATACCTCAGGTCATCCCAGGGTTACATAAAAACAGACTCCTAAAAAGGCTTGCAGTGGCTGACAGTATAAAAATGTTTTCTGTGCTTCTGTTCCAAGGTAAAATTTGATTTACAACAATAGGCACAGAATGATCATGTTTATACTTGCAACCTGGCACTTTATTATTATTCCCCTGAATAACAGTGAAAAGAGTTTTGTAACCCCAAGGTAACATGGCACTGTAAGAAGGAAAGAGGGGTGAGATTTAGCAGCAGCTGCCATCATAAATCAGTGTATGGCTGTTTCTCTCAGAGCTTCAGGCTCAACTCTTGGCTGTCATAAACTTATAAAGGGGAGCCCCATGAGAATTTATGTAACGATGGGAAGACTCGTTTTCCTTCCTTCAAGAATCTTTCTGAAGCAAGGTGAGAATTAGGCTGATTAGATTCTATGTGAAGAAAGAAAACCAAACGAATGGTTTAGAGGAAAGGAAAATATGGGTCAACTTTAGCTATTTAGCTACTTCCCTTGCCAAAAAAACCTGACCTTGTAAATGGAGAACATCCTGAATTCCACCCAATAAATGAGTGACTGGATGACCAAATAAATTAATGAATGTGATCCAAGCCTCCTCAGGGGTGGTTCTTTTAGTGTGAGAACAGTTACATCCTACAATCACCCAGAAATGCTGAATACATAACAAGGCCAATCAACAGAGTCAGCCTCTGAATATTCATGCACAGATGATGCTCCCAGTTAATATGTTTGATTTTTGTGTTTACTGATAGATTTTCAAATTCACTGTGTAAACCAAAATTCTAAAAATAAAAAGAAGAGGAAAAAGGAAAACAGAGAAGAACTTGTGGTGAGGTCATACTTAACGTCTGGATAGAATTGCCAGGTAAAAATACTTAAAAGTTTTTTCACTATCTGAAATTCAAATTTAACAGTCACTCTATATTTTTTAAAAATTTATTTATTGGTTGTTCTGGACTCATGCTGCTACACGGGCTTTTCTCCAGGTGCATCAAGTGGGGGCTGCTCTCTAGTTGTAATGCATGGGATTCTCACTGCGGTAGCCACTCTTGTTGCTGAGCACGGGCTCTAGGATGCTCGGGCTTCAGTAGCTGTGGCTCCCAGGCTCTAAAGCACAGGCTCATTAGTTGTGGCACAGGGACATAGTTGCTCCACGCCATGTGNTCTAGTTGTAATGCATGGGATTCTCACTGCGGTAGCCACTCTTGTTGCTGAGCACGGGCTCTAGGATGCTCGGGCTTCAGTAGCTGTGGCTCCCAGGCTCTAAAGCACAGGCTCATTAGTTGTGGCACAGGGACATAGTTGCTCCACGCCATGTGGAATCTTTCCAGATCAGGGATCGAACCCATGTCTCCGGCATTGGCAGGCAGATTCTTTACCACTGAGCCCCCAGGGATGCCCTCACCCTATATTTTTATTTGTTAAACCTGGCAACCTACTTCTGGGCTAAGAACCCTAATTAGAAGAGAGGGCTGAAGAGAATATTTGGTGGACATGCCCACACCTGGGAGTCAGAAGGAAGGCAAACCAAAGGGAGAATCCGAGAAGCAGGCAGAAGAGCCTGCAGAAATATGGAAGAACCAGTGTGCACAGAGCTTCTCCTGAGCATTGATACAGACATAGGACAGAGGTGTGGACCAGGAGGATGCTTGGTGAGAAAGGCCTGATGGCTATAGAGTTCGCCCTTACCAGGCTGTTAGTGCTTCTGAGAAGCTCTTGTGAGCCCTTGAGCTACAACTACTGAAGCCTGCGCATCCGAGAGCCTGTGTTCTGCAGCAAGAGAAGCCACCATAATGAGTAGCCTGCACACAGCAATAGAAACCCAACACCGCCAAAAGTTTTTTTAAAATAAATAAAAAGTTTAAGAAGCTCTATGTCAGTGGTTCTCAGTGAGGTTGGGGTGGAGAAGGAGTGTGTGGTAGAATGACCTACAGTGTATCAGAATTGAAGCCTACGTGCTGGAGGTAGCCCTCTTCTCCTCTGAAGATTAGGGAGAGAGACATAAGTGTAACACTTATTAACTCAGAGTTTATGTGGTCCAGTTTTGGGGGCTGGGTTGTGGTAACTAATGCACAAAATAAATTATAAATCCTTTCTTGCACTTTTCTTGAAAACCATGAAGGAGAGGCACAGTTTACAACTATCCATCAGAAAGTCCTTATCATTAACCTGCTTCCTTCACAGCCTCGGCTGTTCTCTAAGGTACCCCCTCCACAGTATCCTTAACCTTCGGCAATTCCCCTCCCCCTCATCTATTTTCCCTTTTATTATATAGATCAATTAGGCCTCTCTTCCCAGCAAAAAGGTCCAATCAACTCACCCAACCTGGTCCCAAGTGATCTGAAAGATGAAGCATTTTCAAAGAGAGGAAAATAGAGCTGGCAATTATAAAATTCTCTTTGGCAGTCCAGAAAAAAGAAAAGTATGAATTTCCCTGTTCGTGGTATTTTGAAAAGCTTTTCAAGTGACTATGATATGTGGACCCTTTTGAGAAATACCACTCTTGATCAAGACACAAAAGCTTTCCACTTCCTGAAAAGTCCTCTCTTAGCAAATTTCTCCCTACCAAGTATTCGTCTCTCTACAGTGGGCCCGGAAATCCACCCAGATGGGTGGGTTTGGACATCTGTGATCTGCCCCCAACAGAGACCACAAACTGTGGGGCAGGAACAGGTGACCCAGAACAAGTCCTTGAGTCTCCCAGTCAATGGCCCAGGCTAGAATGCCTCCAACTTCAATAAGGTTTTGCTGGGGAAAAAAAAGAGGCAACTCTTAGGTGGTCCAGTCACCTCCTCAACCAGAAAGGTCTTGAGAATGAAGCCCCCCAGCTTCATCAATGCTGCTTTGGTGGTGCATTGATTTGGTGGTGGTGACTATGGCAGCAGCTGGGCAGATTCACAGAGAGTCCTGGGGGTGGGCAGCCAGCCCAGCAGGACATTCCTAATGTGGGGAAATGATCTTAGCCTTCATCCAACTGGTCTTCAAGTCCCATAAGTGTCAGAGTCTCACCCTGCTGGTCTGAGCCCTCAAGGTTCTTCAGGACACCAGGTATTTAAAGAGACCCTCTGATCCCTGACCCCTCCCACTTCAGTCTCCGACCTCTCCCTATAGTGATGGACCCAAGTGTGAGCAACCCAAAGGGTGGTGGTGAACAAGGCCTCCAAGCAACAAGCCCAAGCCTGCCCTCTTTTTAAAAATATTTCAGACTTAGGGATTTGAAACAACTTCTGCTTCTTTGAATCTATTTTTAAGACTCAGGGTGATGTAGGCTTTCCAAACAAATTCCAGTTTTACTCCTTGACATGTGGCTGCTAAAGATCAACTGACCCTGCAGCCAAAAAAGAGGAAATATTACTAAATGGGGACCTCATTCCTAGAGACAATAGCCTTTAAAAGGTCTGGTGCTTCCGTTGCTGCCTTTGGATTCTTAAAGGGTTGTCTTAGCTTCCTGCACCCAACATGAGTAAAACAAACAGAACAATAATAAACCACCTATGAAATCCAAAGGTTTTCATGATCTGTGAGTCCATTTTTGCATCCATGGGTCCCAGTCAAGGCCACACACACACATACACACACACACACACACACACACACACACACACACAAATGCCTTTGAAGAAATACTCAAATAAGGGACTTCCCTGGTGGTTCAGTGGTTAAGACTCTGCACTTTCAATGCAGAGGGCACAGGTTCGCTCCCTGGTTGAGGAACTAAGCAGCATTCCCCCGCCAAAAAGACCTCAGGTAAAATCTTGAATTCTGTCATCCCTCCTCTGTGGGTGTTCGGTCACAGTTGGCTTCCCACCAGGAGAAATGATCACCTGGGTATAGGTCCTTCCGCTGTGCTGCACACAGCACAGGAACAGGGGTCTGGAGCTGTGCTGCTGCCGCTGCTGCTAAGTCGCTTCAGTCATATCCAACTCTGTGCAACCCCATAGACGGCAGCCCAACAGGTTCCTCTGTCCCTGGGATTCTCCAGGCAGGAATACTGGAGTGGGTTGCCATTGCTTTCTCCCTGGAGCTGTGGACATTTGTGAACTCCAGCCACCCACCTCCCTGCCTCTCTGCCTTTGGCCACCAGATGGCGTTCTGGAAACGTTCTCCGCACCAGAGCTTCCTGCACCAAAGCTCCCCTGCATTACTCCTAGCTGGCCGCCTTTCCTCCCTCTTCTCTGTTCCTTTGATCCGTTTCCCAGAGTGCAGCCTCTGGGGCTTTCTGGAAGGCAAATGTGTGCAATCCTGGGCAAGTTACTCAACCTCAATACTCAGCTTCTTCACCCATGGCCTGTTGTGAGGATGGCGTGGGATGACGTATGTGAAGCACTCAGCACAAGGCTTGGCAGGTAGCTGCTATTTTCATCATGCAGCTCAGAGCCCTTCCAAAGCTCTCTATAGCCTACAGGACAAGGTCCAAGTCCTTAGCATTGGGCCCCAGGCCCTCCATCATCCGGTGGCCCCGCTGACATCCCCAGCCCAACTTCCTCTTCCTCTGTCCACACACCCCTCTGTCCACAGACCCTCCTGTAGGACCACAAGGAGCCAGCTTACCCACCTCAGGCTTCTTCCATCCTGCTCCCTCCCCCTGCCTTGCCTCCCTGCTGCCCACCCACCTCCTTTGGCTCACTCCTCCACATCCTTCCGGGTGCATCTAAGGGTCCTCCAGGAGGACCTGAATCCAGAGCCACCCCACTGGACCCACTTCTTTCATTTCCCCACCCTGACCTGAAACTACGAGTCCCTTGGGGGTCACTCTGTCCTGCTCACTGCCTTGCACACAGCAGGATGAGTGAGAGTCAGGCAGTGGGGCCACCATGCAGGCTACCACCAGAGGACCTGGGGCCCACATTGGCTCTTTTTACAGGACAGGTAGCCCTAGCCTCCACTCAAGCTGAGGACACCCTGGGAAGTGAGACTTCCTGGGGCAGAAGACAGAGAAAAAAGTGAAGGGACAAATGCAAGACCATCTTTACCATTTGCACTCACGGTATAAAGCCTGGCAAATAATACCAGGTAAATTAGACCCATGCAATGAGTGCTTTCTCTGTACCAGGCGCTGCGCTGAGCTTCACTTGTATCATCTCATTGAATCCTTACCAGAAACTCAGGAGATGCAGGATAGCCATGCTCTACTAGAGAAGGAAACTGAGGCCCAAAGAGGTTACGTGACTTGTGCTATGTCTCTAAGCTGGTGAGTGCTCTGTCTGTCTCCAGAGCCAGGGAATACCCACACTGGATTCAGATCCTGTGCTGTTGGGAATCTCCAGGGAGTAGACTATGAGGGGGTAGGGTGTGGAAAAGAAAGTACAGAGGGAAGCACAGGTGATGCTTAGGCCAAGGAGGTCCTCATCACGCCATCCAAATGGCCACAAGCCTCCAGGCCAGTGGCCTGACTGGAGTCACTTTTGTCCCAACAGGTACCTCCAGCCCTAACAACCTACCTAGGCAAAGTTGACCCTTAACTCCCATGACATTAAATGCTTTACAAACCTCTGGACTCAACCTCAAGGTAAAGTGCAAGAATGGACAATGGTGGGGCAGCAGCGGCAGGAGGAAAGGAGAAGGAGCAAGCCACGTCAAGGCCACCCAGGCCAGTTGCCCCCCTGGCCCCCTCCTGGGCCTCATCTCTGTGACAGGACCCTTGGACAAGAACTGCAGTGGGGAGTGAAGAATTGGAGAAAGGGAGGGAAAGGGAGAGGAAAGTGTGGGAGAGGGAAAGGTATAGAAACCTCCAAGACCAAGGAGTGGGAGGCTGGGGGATTCCCCGGGGCAGGAGCTCAAGCTAGACCAGATGTGGAGAACAATGGGCAGGGAGACTGGGGAGCCAGAAGGGAAGGGGGAGGGAGGCCGCACCGTTGGGTCAGAGAGTTGTTGTGCTTCAGGAGCCAAGGCCACGGGCACCTTTACAGTCTGGTCTGTGTGGGCAAGGGACTACCCCACGGCCAGTGCAGGAGCCAGAGGCAGTCCCAAGGCAGGCCAAACTGTGCAGATCACAACACCCACCTCCAATAACAATATCATTGCTCATGACTCTGGGCCAGGCTTTCCATGCACATTCCATTTAATCTCCAAGATTTCCGCCTGAGAGGTCTACTATTCTTATTCCCATCTGCACTCTCAAGATGAGGCCCAGAGAGGTTGAGTGACTTGTCCCACATGACCCAGCTGGGAGCTTGCAGGGTCAGAAGTTGAACCCAGGCAGTTCAGCTCTGATGGCCACTCTCTTAATCAGCTCTGCTCCCCTTGAGACAAAAATGGGTGATGGGGGCAGAGTCAAGACTGAGAGGTAGACAAGGGTGGGAAAAGAGGAGNTTCTAAACTGTTTGAAGCTGGTTTACAAAAAATAGTAATATAATAGTAATCGGGAAACTTTAGTTTTATGATATGGAACACAAATATCTGTATACTGATTTTTTTATTAGTGTCTAGAGGAATTTCAAACCTAACCTTTCCCAACAGTGTAATATTTTGAAGACTATAGAACAATTGTTCCATCATTTGTGAATTCTAAGAAATGATTTGTTCATAAATAATAATCATGATAGAAGATGTAATGGCAAAGTTCTTGGGGCAAGATGACTGCTTATTGTGTACATATAATCACACCTTCCCCCAGATGACACGTCACAAAGGAAACCCAGTCTCAACACTTCATTTTAAATTGAAGAAATGGAGGCCCAGAAAGAATCAAGCAATTGATTGAAGTTTGTATAGTGAACTAGTAGCAAAGTGAGCACTCAAACTTCTCCTGGTGGTTGTTTCAGGCTCTTCCTCTAAACTTGAGCATAATACAACAGTAACTTTTAGGTAATTATGCATGAAGCCATTTTTACATAACAGATACAATTTTCTTTCAACTAATACTTAGAGGAAATTACTATGTCTATTTAAAAGATTCAGAAGGGGTCAGACACTTAGAGAAGAATATCAAAACGTTTATAAATGCTTTCATAAGACATTTCAATTTTGTATGTCTTAGAATATTAACCCTTAGGGATGAAGAACAATGCATGGTTCCAAGGACATCAAGATAGTCCCTGAAAGAATGAAAGTAAAAATCACAAAGTAGCCTACTTCTGTTGTCTGTTTCAGAAAGAGAATTACTTGCAAAATATTTCCTTCTCAAAGCAAATTGTCAGTAAATTTAAATTTCAATAAAAGAAGAATTCTTAAATGTGGATATGAATACTCAGTTCCTGGAAGTGGACCTTTGCAAATAGTTCCTTTATGTACATAAAACAATCTGCTTTTGAATATATAGATGCTTTTAAAGTGGAAATAAACAGCTGACTTTCAAAAATACTCATTTGTTGCTTTCATCACAAGTCTGGAATGGTCCCTCCCTTCCTTGTACAGATTGCCCAGTCTGCAGAAGGGACAGTCACACCTCCATTGAGCCATAATGCCACTTAGCATTCAGATAGGGAATTTAAACATGGAAGGGAATTAAATCAAAACTGTTTAAACAGTGAAAGAAATTTTTACAGAGGTGCGGCAGGAGTGGGAAAACACAGCTGGAGGGTCTCTCTTTCACCTGCTGTGACAGATGGCAGTCCTTAGAGCTGCACAGAGAAGTAAAGCCCTTTCATCGCCAGAGGCCAGGGCCAGGCTCCCAGAATGCAAATTCGGCATCTTCCCTTCATGGTCAGACTGAAGAACGGATAAATGGGACCCTGGCTCTACGGAACCCTGGTGCTGAAACTGAACTCCTCCTATCAGTATTCCAAAATGATTCTAAAACAACGGGAGGTGAAGACAATTCTATGTCTGATAAACAACTTGAACAGTGAAAAAAAAAAAAAATCAGATGCTCCTTATTCATGGTGTGCGTGCTAAGTTGCTTCAGTCATGTCCGGCTCTTTGCAGCCCTATGGACTGTAGCCCACCTGTCTCCCCATCAGGCTCCTCTGTCCATGGGATTCTCCAGGCAAGAACGCTGGAGTGAGTAGTCATTCTCCAGGGGATCTTCCTGACCCAGGGATCGAACCCAGGTCTCCCACCCTGCAGGCTGATTCTTTACCATCTGAGCCACCTGGAAAGTACTCATGGCAATTATGTTCTACTCTGATGCTGTGGACACTGAGGTGGTGAATACTGACCATAGCTCCTAGCGGGGAGCACGGGATTGCATTCCTGCGAGCTTCTGGTCATGATATCCTCATCAACCAACCAACACATGACCTGGTTTATGTGTGCTTCTGTTTAAAGACGCCACATTTAACACCTAATGTTGGTGCCCTGACACCGAACTTGTGCCTGAATGAAGCCCCTCTAACAGAGAACCTTCTCTGTGTCCTACACAAGTTCAGCACCAGGCTTGGGGGCCATTTTAAACAGGGAAATCACCTGCAAAAAGTACTAAAAGAATGCAAAAGACGTGGCATGGAACAGACCCTGGGGAGAGTACATGCTTGCAGTATTACAGCTGAAATGTGAAGGCAGAGTTACCACCTGAGCAGGAAACATGCCCTTTGGGTGACAAACTTGCTCTGTGAGCCCCTTAGAGACCAGGAAAACACCCTGGTATTCGATCTGGAGGGGTTAGAAATGAATCTTAGCAAGTAGGTGAATTTGCAAATACAAGATCAGCAGACAATGAACGTGTTAAATCTGTACATTACATCCTTGTGACTTACTTTATAACTGGAAGCTTCTGTGCAGCAAATTATTGTCATAACTTCCCATGGTGACAGATGGTAACCGGCTGTATCACAGGGACCAGTTCAAAATGTCTACCAATGCTGAATCACTGTGATGTACACCTGAGACTAATATGGTATTTTATGTCAATTATACTTCAGTTTAAAAAGAAAAAAAGATTGGCAGAACCTGAGAAAGCCCATGAAACAGTCAAATACCTGAGATATTGTGGGAGATTTTCATACAAGGCTTGCGAATATGCAGTGGGCTAAAATGCAGAGCAAGTGAAGGTGAAAACGGAAATGACCATTGATCCTGCCTCATCTATCCACGAGGACAGGGGATGCTTCCATCCTGGAGAAGGGGCTGCTTCTGCTGGTTGATTTGGGTTGTATTTTTTCCTTGCTACTCAAGAACTTACTGTGATTTGCAAGTTTCAGAATTTCCCACGGATGAATAATTCAGAGAAAAGGATGCATCTTTATTTTTGTGTGTTTATTTCCCTCCGAGTTTCCTTCAAATAAAGGGAATGTATTCTCTTCGTTCATATCACTGTTTCATTCATGAAGCTATGTTTAGAAGGTAAGAAATGCCTCAGCAAATTTTAAAACCCACATTGGAAAGGAAGTGAAAGTGAAGTCGCTCAGTCGTGCCCAACTCTTCGTGACCCCATGGACTGCAGTCTACCAGGCTCCTCCGTCCATGAGATTTTCCAGGCAAGAGTACTGGAGTGGGTTGCCATTGCCTTCTCCCATTGGGAAGGAAACTAAATATTAATGAAATAGCCTTGTTGTATTTAAATGAAGGTGATGGCGGATCAAACTCAAGGGAATCCAACTTCAACAATACTTTATTGCACATAGCAGTAATATTCTGAGATTTGCATAGCAGGGTAGCAGTATTATCCTGGGAGGGCTTCCCAAAATAGAAACCCATGAATATGTGATTTTGGTGAACCTGGTCATCTGATTTGATCTTTCTGTTGAGAGCACGTGGCCTGTAGAACCAAGAATGAACGCTCAGCACCTCAGCTCCGTCTCACCCCTCTGGAGCACTGTCCAGTGCCCCCTACATAACCACTTGACAAATGACCTCTGACTCCCTAAAACATTCCTTTACAGCACCCTTGATTTACACATTCTTCTAGAAGCTCCATCACTCTCTTCATGAAAGACCACAGGAGTTGACTAGAGGTAAGGTTGTATTTCCTCCATGGAGAAGGAAATGGCAATCCACTCCAGTATTCTTGCCTGGAGAACCCCATGGAGGGAGGAGCCTGGCAGGCTACAGTCTACGGGGTCGCAAAGAGTTGGACACGACTGAGTGACTTCACACACTCACACACACAAGGTTGTGTTTTTAACCTTAGTGAAAGCAGGGAAACACACTGCAGTTAAATTTTTGCAATTCTTACTAGAAATGGAGATTTTGTTTACCTTTAGGGCTGGGTGTGTATTTTTTTTTTATTTTAAACTTTTGGAGTGGCTCTTTACACAAATTGAAAGCAATTTGAGGGGGAAAACCATGAAGCCACCTAAACACAGGACTTGGGAACAAAGCCCTTGGTTTGTTTACTAAGCCACTGTTGGGCCTACCGATTCTCTGGAGTTTGGCTTTGCTGGGTGAAATGAAAGGCTCCTAGGCTCAGGCACGGTTTGCGAGGGAGGCTTAGCTCACTGCTTGTTATTCGTGGTGATGCTGTGGGGTTTTGGTTTGGAGATTCTGAGAGTTGCTGTTAAAGATGAGGAGATGTGAAAATCTAAAGGGCTCACTTGCGCCGAGTCTTTATAAATCTCCTCCGCAGCAGAGCTNATATGGTATTTTATGTCAATTATACTTCAGTTTAAAAAGAAAAAAAGATTGGCAGAACCTGAGAAAGCCCATGAAACAGTCAAATACCTGAGATATTGTGGGAGATTTTCATACAAGGCTTGCGAATATGCAGTGGGCTAAAATGCAGAGCAAGTGAAGGTGAAAACGGAAATGACCATTGATCCTGCCTCATCTATCCACGAGGACAGGGGATGCTTCCATCCTGGAGAAGGGGCTGCTTCTGCTGGTTGATTTGGGTTGTATTTTTTCCTTGCTACTCAAGAACTTACTGTGATTTGCAAGTTTCAGAATTTCCCACGGATGAATAATTCAGAGAAAAGGATGCATCTTTATTTTTGTGTGTTTATTTCCCTCCGAGTTTCCTTCAAATAAAGGGAATGTATTCTCTTCGTTCATATCACTGTTTCATTCATGAAGCTATGTTTAGAAGGTAAGAAATGCCTCAGCAAATTTTAAAACCCACATTGGAAAGGAAGTGAAAGTGAAGTCGCTCAGTCGTGCCCAACTCTTCGTGACCCCATGGACTGCAGTCTACCAGGCTCCTCCGTCCATGAGATTTTCCAGGCAAGAGTACTGGAGTGGGTTGCCATTGCCTTCTCCCATTGGGAAGGAAACTAAATATTAATGAAATAGCCTTGTTGTATTTAAATGAAGGTGATGGCGGATCAAACTCAAGGGAATCCAACTTCAACAATACTTTATTGCACATAGCAGTAATATTCTGAGATTTGCATAGCAGGGTAGCAGTATTATCCTGGGAGGGCTTCCCAAAATAGAAACCCATGAATATGTGATTTTGGTGAACCTGGTCATCTGATTTGATCTTTCTGTTGAGAGCACGTGGCCTGTAGAACCAAGAATGAACGCTCAGCACCTCAGCTCCGTCTCACCCCTCTGGAGCACTGTCCAATGCCCCCTACATAACCACTTGACAAATGACCTCTGACTCCCTAAAACATTCCTTTACAGCACCCTTGATTTACACATTCTTCTAGAAGCTCCATCACTCTCTTCATGAAAGACCACAGGAGTTGACTAGAGGTAAGGTTGTATTTCCTCCATGGAGAAGGAAATGGCAATCCACTCCAGTATTCTTGCCTGGAGAACCCCATGGAGGGAGGAGCCTGGCAGGCTACAGTCTACGGGGTCGCAAAGAGTTGGACACGACTGAGTGACTTCACACACTCACACACACAAGGTTGTGTTTTTAACCTTAGTGAAAGCAGGGAAACACACTGCAGTTAAATTTTTGCAATTCTTACTAGAAATGGAGATTTTGTTTACCTTTAGGGCTGGGTGTGTATTTTTTTTTTATTTTAAACTTTTGGAGTGGCTCTTTACACAAATTGAAAGCAATTTGAGGGGGAAAACCATGAAGCCACCTAAACACAGGACTTGGGAACAAAGCCCTTGGTTTGTTTACTAAGCCACTGTTGGGCCTACCGATTCTCTGGAGTTTGGCTTTGCTGGGTGAAATGAAAGGCTCCTAGGCTCAGGCACGGTTTGCGAGGGAGGCTTAGCTCACTGCTTGTTATTCGTGGTGATGCTGTGGGGTTTTGGTTTGGAGATTCTGAGAGTTGCTGTTAAAGATGAGGAGATGTGAAAATCTAAAGGGCTCACTTGCGCCGAGTCTTTATAAATCTCCTCCGCAGCAGAGCTGGGATGAGGCGTGGAAGCAGGGACTTGGAGAGAAGCCTGCTCCCCACAAGCCTGCCCCCGAGCCAGCATCCACACTCACACAGAAAGAAACGAGAGACTGCTCTGCTCTGCTAATGAGAGAGAGAACAAGAGGGGGCCAAGACAATCCCAACCGAAATCTCCTGGAAATGAAAACCTGGGGCCTTGGCTATCAGAGAACATTTCCATTCGTCGAGATTTTTGTATTGGGTGATACCTGACAACTTCCAGTGAGCACTGTCACTAAAACAGCGGCTCCTGAATCTCCTGTATTATACGCACCGCAAATAAAACTGATCAAGCGTCTCCAAGCTATAAGCCGTCTTCACGTCTTCAGCAAGTGCTGCAGGAGGCACGGTTAAGGCTCTCCTGGTAAATCTCACAGAGCCATGGCCTTCTCCGACCTTTCGTCTCCCACTCAACATCCCCTTTAATTTTCCACTGCTTTAAACGTCATTTTAAAACCTCAACCGCAAGGCATGTTTGTGACTTCTTTGTGGCGATCTCAAAATCTGTAGCCGCTTGCAAATATCATTTATTACATTTCTTTTAACCTCAAGCAAGTTATACTCATCTTTTAATTGATTCTATTGAAGTTATAGTTAACTTACTATGTTGTGCTAGCAGCAAAGTGATATATATATATATATTCTTTTCCATTATGGTTTATCACAAGATATTGAATATAGTTCCCTGTGCTATACAGTAGGACCTTGTGGTTTATCCATCCTGTACATACGAGATTGCATCTGCTGATTGCAAACGCCCAGTCCATCCTTCCCCCCATATCCCTTCCCCTTGGCAAGCACGAGTCTTGTTGTCTATGTCTGTGAGTCTATTTCACAGATAACTTCATTTCTAGCTAAGTTCATTTTCAATTCCTCAAGTTGCACTCATTTTTTTTCTTCCCACCAACTATAATATACTTGTGTCTACTTAATCAGTAAAGATATACTTACAAAGTTTAACAAGTCCCTGTTTTCAGTTTTATAAACTGCACATCTTCGAATTTTAGCTATCATTGTTTTCCAGTTTTGGAAAATGCATCGCCAGTCAGCTAACGTGGCAGAAAACTGTGGAAGGTAATGGAAAGGCTGGCAGGGGGGATTTTTCTTACAGTCTTCCTCTTTCTTACACACTTAGTATCTTATTAGTAATTACAATCTAATAAACCCATGGATGGGGAAATTGCATTAGAGATTCTTCACAGCATAAATATTAAAATAGTTGAACTCATATATACATGTGTGTGTGTGCACGTGTATATATATTTAATTTTCTGGCTGCCACTGGTACAACAGCCACTGACGTTGTAAAGTCATTTGCTAAAATCACAGAGAAGAACCCAATCTGCCTCCTAAGGCAGCGTCAGGAAGTCAAATGGGGGCAACTCATTACACGCTATCAACCTACCAAGTCTCACTTGCCCCTTGTTAATGCCCTTGAACTCAAAACCATGAGTAGAGCTCAGTTATCAATAGTACTATTTTCCTTATTATGAAACTTCCCTAAAGACAATCTACTATAAAACAGATCTGCATTTCCCCCCCAACAGTCTAATTCAAGCAAGACTCTTCTGAATGGAAAACCTAATGTTAGGTGTGTAACTGAGCTTGAGTTGGAGTGTCCCCAAGCCCTTTTCAAGCTTCCCTGGTGGCTCAGGCGGTAGAGAATCTGCCTGCAATGTAGGAGACCCAACTTTGCTCCTTGAGTCACAAAGATTCCCCTGGAGAAGGAAAAGGCAACCCACTCCAGTATTCTTGCCTGGAGTATGCCATGGACAGAAGAGCCTGGCAGGCTACAGTCCATAGGGTCGCAAAGAGTCGGACACGACTGAGTGACTGACATGTCTAGTCTATAAGCCCTGTTCTTTCCCCTGACTCTGACGGTGACAAGAGAATCAACTCAGAAGAGCAAGAACTTCAGGAGCGGCTGTTACTACTAATCAGTGTTAATGCATTCATGCATAATAATCAATTAGGGAAACCAATGTCATTCTTTCTTATACCAAATAGTAGGCCATCCTGGAAATGAAAGAAAACATCTCCTTTGGTTAACTATGAAAACACATCAGAAGAAAAGGCCAGGGATGAGTATGGCCGCTGTCATGATGTAGCCCGCCCTTTGGAAAATGAGCTATCTGAATGGCCAGAAGCTTGTTCTGTTAGGTCAGAAAGCCTAGGGCTGGTCCTTTAAGCTGCTGGGTATGGGTGTCCCTCTCTCAGACCACAGTGAGCTATGGAAATTCACAATGCTATTACTTCTTTAAACTTAATGATAGGGTGATTACTTTGCTGCGGAATAAAATGTGCTGTGGTCCCTGTTTCAAGACTGGAGCCCAGGCCTGAACCTGCGCTGCTTTCCACCGCAAGCTCTTCCTGTGTGATTTCCTGCACAGCTGAAGGCTTGAGGGGGCTGAGGGGCACCGGGACTCTGCAGTGAAGGGCTGGAGCCTGACGGCCTGCGATGCGTTTGCTGAGCAAGGTCAGAGCTGGTGAAGGAGCAGAGGGGGCACCTTTGCCTTTGCGTTCCACCTGGGACTCCATCCCTCAGGTTCGTGCCCTTTCTCTCCCTCGAGCCTGCGGAAGCTTTCAGTCTATTGTTACAGTTATTTGCTCTGTGCAAAAGTCAAGATCCCAGAGCCGAAAAAGGAGCATGAAGAAGAATTAAGAGAAGCATCTGGGGATTCGAGACGGTCGCTGCATCACAGCACAGCACGAAGACTTTGGGGTCCGAGGCACCAAACGGCCATCCCGACCGTACCATGTCGTGGCTTGAATGTGACTGGGCTGCTTAATTTTTCTATCTCCCAACTGTTTCGTGTGTGCAACGAAGAAGAAGAAGAAGAAATAAAAATAACCCCTTAGCAGATGGCTGAGAAATGTAAAAACATACCTAGCTACAACCCTGTCACACACGTCTTAACAACTTTAAAAAATTGTTGTTATTGTTGTTTAGTCATTGCAACTAAACAATTTGCAACCCCATGGACTGTAGCCACCAGGCCTCGCTGTCCATGGGATTCTCCAGGCAAGAATACTGGAGCAGGTTGTCATGCCCTCCTCCAGGGGAGCTTCTCGACCCAGGGATGGAACCCATGCCTCCTGCAGCATCTCATGCACTGCGGGCAGATTCTTTACTGCTGAGTCTAGCACAATCCAACATTCAACACTGATTAAAGTCTGAAACGTATCGAGTGCCGTATTTCATGTATTATAAAGATGCACGTACTTTCATATTTTACGATCTCTGAGGTGGGATGTTTCTTAGGCATAACAACATCTTAAATTCTATGACATACGATATAATCTTTGTCTACTTAATATTCAGTGCATAATCTTTGCTAAAGCTGACCTCTCACTATTTGCTAAGAGTTGAACTCTTTCAGTTCAGTGGATTATCGGACTGGATTATGGATTATTTCGCCTATTTCCTCCAACAACTCCTATGGGGTAGAATCCCTTTACGCAAAAGGCTAAATCTGATTGATGTGGTTGGTACTTAGGGAGGAGCTGGCATAGGAGAATGTGGACCAGTCCGAGGAGTGAGGCAGAGCTGGGTTGCCAGTCAGTGACTCTGTAACCGTAAGAAAGCACTGAACAGATCAGCTTTCCCACCAGTGACATCACATAAACATGCTTACAGTAAAGTCGCCCTACCTAGCGGTGAAGACGTGGCGTCTGGAGCTAGCCTGTTGGCCTTTGGTTACTGCCTTTGTTACGTAAGACATACATGACGTTGCCCGTTGCCCTCTCCTCTCTGAGTCTTGGTTTTCCCTTCAGTAAAATGGAGCTAAAAATCAAATAGCATGTCATGGGGATGTTGTCAGAATTAGGTAAGTCAGGATTTGCAGAGTTCCTCGAAAAGTGCTTATCACCTACTAAGCCCTAGTTAAGATCAATTACTATTTTTACTATCTACCACGGTTGTGATGTTTAAAGGAGAGCTCGCGTAGAAACGTCTGCTGCTGCGCATTGTTGGGCCTGTTGATCCCACGTCTTTCACGGAGATGTGCATATGAAACAGCCTAACAGAGAACCATCGTGAAATAATTCACAGGTTTTTCCACACTAGTCTTTGATCTGATTATTTTTGCTGATCTTTTGTTGACTTAGAGATGAATGTCCTGGGTTTACTTAAAACATGCTGCTACTGCTGCTGCTGCTGCTGCTAAGTCATTTCAGTCGTGTCCGACTCTGTGCGACCCCATAGACAGCAGCCCACCAGGCTCCGCTGTTCCTGGGATTCTCCAGGCAAGAATACTGGAGTGAGTTGCCATTTCATTCTCCAATGCATGAAGGTGAAAAGTGAAAGTGAACTTGCTCAGTCGTGTCGGACTCTCAGCGACCCCATGGACTGCAGCTCACCAGGCTCCTCCGTCCATGGATTTTCCAGGCAAGAGTACTGGAGTGGGGTGCCATTGCCTTCTCCGTACTTAAAACATAGCAAACTCTAACCAGGTGCTCAGAGGGGAGACAAAGATGCCGGGTGGTCCAACAATCCTATTTACCTCGGCGGAGAGTGCTTCTCAAATGTAATGAGCGTACAAGCCACCTGCAAGGTATGTCGAAATAGAGGCTCCTGCCCCCCCGCCCCCATTCTGGTTCTAAAGTCTGAACTGGGGCCCTGGGAATCTGCATTTTTAACAAATCCCAGGTGACACAGATGCTGCTGGCCCATGGACCCATTCTTTAAGAAACACTACCCAGGGCTCCTCAAAATTGCTGTATAAAAGTCACACCCAGAAGAAGCAAAAGAGTCTGTGATTTCCATGGTAATGACATGTGCTGTGTGCTAAGTCACTTCAGTTGTGACCCCATGTGTCCAGCTCTTTGTGATCCCATGGACTGTAGCCAGCCAGACTCCTCTGTCTATGGGATTCCCCAGGCAGGAACACTGGGGTGGGTTGCCAGGATCTCCTCTGGGCATCCTTCTCATGCAGGGATAGAACCTTGCCTCTTACGTCTTCTGCATTAGCAGTCAGGTTCTTTACCCCTAGCGCCACCTAAGTGCAGGCAATGACGTGTGTGTGTGTGTGTGTGTGTGTGTGTGTGTGTGTGTGTGTGAAAGTTGTCAGTCATGTCTGACTCTGTGTGACCCCATGGACTGTAGCCTGCCAGGCTCCTCTGTCCATGGAATTCTCCAGGCCAGAATACTGGAGTGGGTAGCTGTCCCCCTCTCCAGGGAATCTTCCCAACCTAAGGATCAAACCCAGGTCTCCCACACTGCAGGCAGATTCTTTACCATCTGAGCCACCAAGAAAGACGAAGTCATAAATTTGGAGGAGTTAGAGTGTTGAGTGGCATTGTACAAACTGTATCAATTCCTCCCTCAAAATGAGAAATTTCATCCTTTACTTCCCAGTAAGGGCAGAACACTTCTCAGCTATGATACAAACCAATTCTAAAGAATAAGCCATTCTCTTTCTCCTTCACCACTAACTCGATTTGTGCTCTAGTCAGAATATACTGTGCTTTTATGAAAAGACCCTGATGCTGGGAAAGATTGAGGGCAGGCAGAGAAGGGGACGACAGAGGATGAGACAGTTGGATGGCATCACTGACTCAATGGACGTGAGTCTGAGTGAACTCCAGGAGTCGGTGATGGCCAGGGAGGCTTGGCTTGCTGCAGTTCATGGGGTTGCAAAGAGTCAGACACGACTGAGCCACTGAACTGAAACTGAACTGATCCGGTACAAGCAATACAACCAGCTGCTCTATGGATCTGGCTCAGTGTTTCAGGTGTGCGTGTGTCTGTGTGTCCGTGCCCACGCATGTATCAGCCTGTAACCTTTCTGTGTTCCCTTACAATTTTTTGCCATAATTAAGCAAAACGCTTTCCTTTCCGATTCATGCAGCTAAGCCAACACTGAAGCACGATTCCCAACGGACCACGTGATCACTGCTGAGAAGTGCGCCCCGTCCCCCTCCTTGAGAGACGCCAGGCCAGGCGTCCTCGGAGATCTTGTCCTCCCGGACGGCCATCCCCACCCATGTGCTCCTCGCTCCACGGGAGCATCTTGTCCCGTGCGCTGCTTAAATGCCTCCTTCTTTTCTCTCCTTTTTGCTGAAGGTGGAAACCAGAGCGTGGATGGGAATGAGACTGGGCGAGCAGACAGACCCAGCGACCTCCCTGACCGAGGCTGCAGACCGGATCAGAGGCGGCCTCTGTGTCAACCCGGAGAATTCGGGGCAGGTCTGCAGGTGCGCGGCCCACTCTGCCGGGGTCCCTTTCAGCATCCGTGGCAGCCACTCGAGTCCACAGTGGTCCGTTTTCAGCGCCAGCTTCTTCGTGCTTTCTTTTTATTTCGGATTCGTTTTCTCCCGGATTTCAGTCCAGCAGCGCCTGCGATGTGAAGCAGTCTCCGCCTCAGCACAGGCTGCCAGGGCAGCTCCGGGGCCATGGCACTGCGTGATGGAGACGCGGGGCTCAGTGCGGGCCCCGCGGGAAGAGGCTGTCTGACAGGCTGGGATCTCCGTGATTTATAGAAGGAAAGCGAGCTGCAGGGACCCAGGAAAAGTCTGTTATCGCGCCATCCTTCCTTCTCCTAACGTCTCCTCTCCCCGAGTGCCCACACATCCTTCTTCCTGCCACCGTGCAGGGTAACTGCAAGGTTTCTAACAGACCCCGGGGGCTGCGGACAAGGAGGCCTGGACCACCTCACTGTCCAACATGGGAGATGTCTTTCCACCTGACAAACACCCTTCCCGTGAGCTGCTGTTGTACAAACTCCGAAACATTAGCAGCGGGTCTCCTAAGTAGACAATGCGTGTCGCTCTTGGGCGCAGCTGAGAACACACCACATGATGGAGGGGGTGATGAGCACAGTTAGCTCGTGCAGGTTGACCTAAACACAGTGAGTGTGTGCGTCTGTGTGGGTGTGTGTATACACATTGTGTATGTGTGTGTGTTAGTCACTCAGTCGTGTCTGACTCTTTGTGACCCCATGGACTGTAGCCCGCCAGGCTCCTCCGTCCATGGGATTCTCCAGGTAAGAATCCTGGAGTGGATCGACATTTCTTTCTCCAGGGTATCTTCCCCAACCAGAGACTGAACCTGGGTCTCCCGCACTGCAGGCAGACTCTTAACCGACTGGGCCACCAGAAAGCCTGTGTGTGCGTATAAAGATATACGCAGAGAGAGGGGGAAGGCAACACTTCCGTGTCTATGATAAATGTGAGCACTGTAATCCTCACCACAGTACATGGGTACTATGATGTCCTTCATTTTGCAAATATACATGTTTATTTGCATACACATATATGTGATATAGAGTCATAGACACTCAGAGGGAAGACATGTAACGGTGGAGGCGGAGACTGGAGGGTGCGGCCAGCGAGTGCCAGGGGCCGCAGGCAAGCGCCAGAAACTGGGACAAAGGCAGGTGTGGAATGCCTTCTTCCTCTGAACCCCCGAGCAGGAATGGCCACAGAGACCTCAGGCTTCCAGTGCTGCGAGAGGAGAGATTTCTGCTGCTTTAAGACTCAGTGTAGGGGCCTCCCTGTAGCACAGCTGGTAAAGAATCTGCCTGTAGTGCAGGAGACCCTGGTTCAACTCCTGGGTCAGGAAGCTCCGCTGAAGAAGAGATAGGCTACCCACCCCAGTATTCTTGAGCTTTCCTGGTGACTCAGCTGGTAAAGAATCCGCCTGCAATGTGGGAGACCTGGGTTTGATCCCTGGGTTGGGAAGATCCCCTTCGGAGGAGGGTATGGCAACCCACTCCAGTGTTCTTGCCTGGAGAATCCCCCTGGACAGAGGAGCCTGGCGGGCTACAGTCCACAGGGTCACAAAGAGCCGGACACGACTGAGTGACTAAGCGGAGCACAAGCCTCAGTGTGGACCTTTGTCTCGGCAGCTCTAGGATTCATGAGGGAGTTAGGAAAGACATTTTGAGTTATGATACAAGGTGTACAAAACAGTCTGTGTAATTATTACAAGCCCATGACAGGTTCTGTTTATCCAGCTACAACGGTCTACTTTACAATTCCAGCATCTCTCCTTCAGGGGCGGACTCTCTCGCCAAGTCAAATCCTGAAGCACAGTAAATGCCCGATTCGTCCTTGTTTCTGGACCCTTGTAGTACCACAGAGTGCAAACAGGAAAAAGTCTGTGTTTGAGCCAAATGAAATGAAAAAAACTTTCTAATTACTAACCATACCTCTATCTGTGACTGCAAATATTGTCCTTATGCTAATAACAGCATCTAAACTTCAACTTCAACAGTGTCCTCGGGGCATGTCACCACAAAGAGAGTTAATTGCTGGTTGTCCATGAAATGTTCCTGGCTTTTCAGAATGCACGGGCTCTATGACGCAAATGCGGTGGGGGAGGTGCACCCCCAAACCAGCAGTTACTCTTCTCCAGGCAGGGTTTGGTCTTGTCTGTTACTCCTCACAGGAGAAGGGAAGGAGGTCTCCCCACCCCTGCTGACTCTAGGAAGTCCTGAATACCACCGACGTGCTTCCTACACACCTATTTCAGAATATTCCCGTGGTTCAATTGGCTACATTTAATGACCTAGAAACATTTCTCAATCATTTGTACACCGGGCTAGCTTTGAACGCTGTTTATTTTACTTCCATGGAAAACATAAAGGAGCTTCTCGATATTTGATTGGCTGACTGCTGTGCCAGGGACATTTTCAGAAGAAAGAACAATACTACTTGTGTACTTCATGAATCAAATAATTTAATTCATCCAAGTCATGAGCGATCAGGATTTTTAAAGAAGCATTTCATCAGCATTAAAAGGGTGAGTTTACTCCGAAGCAAATTTAACAGTTGAGCAGATTTCAATAAATGTGTCAGATCATTTAGGGGAAATTTGAAATGCATATGATAAACATTCTTTTCTTAAGTGTGCATTTATTTCATTTGATGGCAAGTAATATTTTCAAAGGAAGCAGGCATTTAATATTTTAATGATTTGAGGGAGAGATATGTATGGGATGC
Source organism: Neotragus moschatus (assembly GCA_006410615.1). Lineage (NCBI taxonomy): Eukaryota > Metazoa > Chordata > Mammalia > Artiodactyla > Bovidae > Neotragus > Neotragus moschatus. Next base: position 75,061 of record SJYA01001712.1, on the reverse strand, counting down.
TATTTTTAGACCATTTAAAAATATAAGGATGCAAATCAATAAACTTAGCTACAATAAACCCTTCATATTTCACCCATTTCCATTTCCTTCTTACTAAGCGTCTGTTTTGTTTCAGACACTAGCTCTTCCTTTGTAAGATGTAGAGAGCAAAGATGCTCTGACCCAGACACCATCTGTTCTTTAAGAATGCTTTTGCTAAAAAGGAAAAAAAAAATACATTGTGGGGAAGGAGAAAAAAATGTATCCTATGATAAACCACAATGGAAAAGAATATTTTAAAAAAACAATGTACATATACATATACACATATAACTGAATCACTTTTCTGTACAGTGGAAATTAAGTCAGCATTGTAAATTAACTATAAAGCTTTTAAAATAACAAGTTTTTTTTTTAAATAATGTATTTGTTGTTCCTTGCCAAACGAGATGGCAAGTTGAGTACTGTAAGCGGCCACCGGAGTACCACCTGTGGAACGCAGTGGTGGACACTGGGCACATATCTGTGGTTCCTGACTGTGAAGGAGGAGTCCTAGGGTGTTCCCTTTAGCCTGATTCTTACACAGGTATTTTCTAGTCTATGTATTTGCAAAAGAGAGGAATGGCTTCCTTCATCTCTCCCTTCTCCCGCTGGCTAGTTTCCTCTGCTGAGCTACCCAGAAATTTCCTGAACGGGTTCTGCCTGCTTCACTTGTGGCCTCCAGCTCCGTGGCCGCTCTCTGCAGCCCATCAAGAGGGGCCCCAGAGGTCTTCTGTCAGGTCAGACTGTCCTCAGTGTCCTTGCACGGCCCACCGGAGAGTAACTGTTCTGTGCAAGACAAGCCAGAGAGAGGAGATAAGAAAACGGAGCGGTCCCATCTAATTGCTTCTTCTTTCCTGATACCCAAAAGCCGACCCTCTGACCTCTAGAGATCTGAGGTCAGCGTGTGCTGCCCTGGTATGTTCTCCATTTGGGGATCACACAGAGAGTTGTAACATCAAGACAGATCCATTTACTAAAATTCAAATACATCTTCATAAACCTAAAAGAGAAAAGATACATCATCTCTGATTTTCTATGAAAAAAATAGAGCTTTATTACGAAAACTCCTGATTCGCTTAGGAAAACCCATGATGGGCATATTGTAAGTGGTTCACAGAAAAGCAACAGTATTTTTAAAAGTTAGGAGAACAGTCCCTTCCTAACCTGTGTATTAATCATCTTTTCACTCACACAGAAAAAGGGATCATAACTCACAAAGCTGTTGTTGTTGTTCAATTGCTATGTTGTGTCCGACTCTTTGCGACCCCACGGACAGCAGCGTGCCAGGCTTCCCTGTCCTTCACCATCTCTGCGGTTTGCTCAAATTCATGTCCACTGAGTCGATGATACCATCCAATCGTTTCACCCTCTGTGACCCCTTCTTCTGCCTTCGATCTTTCCCAGCATCAGGGTCTCTTCTAGTGAGTTGGCTCTGCGTCAGGTGGCCAAGGTATTGCAGCCTCAGTTTCAGTCTCAGTCCTTCCAATGAATATTCAGGGTTGATTTCCTCTAGGCCTGCCTTGCTTGATCTTCTTGGTCTGGGGACACTGAGTTGGCAGGTCTCGCGGGAAGCACTGCTTCTACAACTAGGTTTACAGCCTCACGCCCATCAGTGTGTCATCTTAAGGGACGGAGGATAATCATGCACGAAAAGAGAGTTTTTGAAGCAGAAGCAAACAAATATTTTTTTAAAAAGCAAAAATCAAAGGGAGAGGGATAAATTAGGCTACATGATGTGCCAAGCAAGGCTATGGGAGGCAATCCGTCTCTGACTTCAGTTTGAGAAATATTGGTCTTGGCAATCAGTAATTTTGGCAAAATCCTAGAATATATTTATTCTGTATTTTTCTAAAGAAGTTGCCTGTGCAGAAGGTGCTGCCTGGAAATTGAGAAAGGTGAAGAATAGCATCAGAGGACAAGGTACCTTAGTGCATTTTATCACTGAGACTCCCGGCCCTGAAACATTTCAGTGAAAATCTAGGACTGGTTGCTACACGGCCCTTGTCTGACTAAAGGCCCTCCTCACTGTGACCAGTACTGCCTTTCTGAATGCCTGTGATACAGGGTCCTGCATGCCCCCTCCTCTAACAAACACACAGTCTGATGTGATGCTCCGGGGGTAGGTACAGAAGCAGAATCTAAAACCTCAGAAGCTTCGTGGATCTTGCATGAAGCTCTAGACTTGCCCTCTGACCCACCAGTAACCACATTTTAGTACTGGCTCACATCTGCAATTCAATCCTCCAAGACAGTCTACATTAGCCATATTAGGCAGGGGTGGATTTAATGAAAATATGGACTCTACAACACCATAGGGATACTCAGTTAATTAAGTTTTCCAAACTGTCAAGGGTCTACAACAAAACCAGAATTTAGGTCTCGAGTGAGCTCAGTGCAAAATGGTTCCCCCGAACTTTAGATCCTTTCAGACTAGTATCTATCGACCAAGATGACTTAAATTGCTTGGGAAGCAAAACTACAGTGTGGGTAGCCTTTATCACTTCAAAGTGAAGGGTCTATTTGCCCTGTTCTAGTACGACTCTGTTCCGAAGCCTGCCTACCGCTCGGTTCTCGCCCCTCCTGCCTCACTGCCGAGCACTTGTTATGAGGAAGGGGCTGTAAACACCCAGATCCTGAAACTGACGCCTCCAGGGCAAAGCTTTGGAAGTTAAAGGACTCCCAGTAACAGCTGGCAACTGTGTTTTTAAAAGTTCACAGTTAAACTCTAAACCACAGTCAATAAAATTTTACTTTTGAAAGTAAAATTCTCTTGTTAGAGACAAGCTAATTCTCACTAAAATAAGCTCAACTCCCGCTAAGTTTCTTGTTACCTGTGCTGCAGAAGGACACGTTCCGCGCGGTCAGATCTACAAGGGCAAAAACAAATTTCCAGGAGACTGTTGAACTTACTGGGAAAATGTGTAGTTTGCCTTAGAACACCAATTTGAGAAAACAAACGCCAACCATGCCAAAGTCACTGATTCTGCTGAACTCAAGCCTTTGCTATGTTACAATCCTGCAGTTTCCACAATGTGTGATGACTCCCAAGGTGCCCTGTGTCACACAGACGCAGTGAGGGACAGGAAGACGAGTCAGACATAAAGTGTCCTGAAATCTCATCAAGAAAGGTAGAGATATACAAGAGCGCACAGTGCGGTGGAGAAAGGAGATGGACATGGAAAAGGTGTTTTCACAAGTCTTGAGGGAGAGAGAGCAAGCAAGATGACTTCTGGGCGAGGAACCAAAAAAAACATCACAGAGGAAGTGGCTCTGGAGTCTCTAAGATGACCAGAGGGGAAGGACAGCCCAAGGGAAGGGCCCTTTTGCATTCTGCAGAGTACTTCGCTCACGCCTATAAAAAAAAAAATGTTACCACCAAAGTAGGGAGACATAATCTGGAGATGATAATGACAAATGATTTCAAACTTTCTTGCAGAGACCGAGGCAGTAACAGATGGACACAAGCTGGAGAATTTCGTTTCCTGAGTTTTCGAACAAACTGCTCAGCACAGCTCACTATAGTTTAGGGGCCACTGTGAAGTTCCCCATGGCCCATTAATTGCACGAACAATATCAAGTGTAGTTCACAGTTTCAGGGGACCATTTGGACTGGGCACTTACACTGCATTTGCAATAAGGAAGTAAATGAAGAAACAAACAAAAGAGTTGTATATGTGATGTATATATATACACACATGAACACACACATGTATATCTCTGCACAGGTACATATATGTGTGTACACACACGCATATATATTTTTCTATATATATGTATATGTATACACATAAGCACATGTCTTTCTACCTATATACCTATTTTATATAAAAATGTGAAAATTTTTAATTATTTTAAAATATGAAATAGTAATCAAATCTGAAAATATTTTATATGAAAATATACCATATATATATATATATCATATAATTCAATCACATTTAGTAATGGTTTAATATTCTGGAGGAGGGTGTGGCAACACACTCCAATATTCTTGCCTGGAGAATCTCACAGACAAAGGAGCCTGGCAGGCTACACAGTCCAAGGGGTCACAAAGAATCAAACACAACTGAAGCAACTTAGCATGTATACACAATAAATTTATTAATAAGTTAATAACATTATTATTAATGTCATAATAATAATATTGGTATAATTTGATTCTTGATGTCATCATTTCTTTTGCTGTTTTACCATCAGAAAGTTACCTAACTTTCCTGATGGCACATTTTGGCAGTTTCCCCAACTGCCAAAAGAAGTGAATAGTGGAAACTGCCACACAAAGCATTTGAGCAGTCAAGTCAAGAGACGCTTTGCAGCTCATCAGTTCAGTTCAGTTGCACGGTTGTGTCCGACTCTTTGCGACCTCATGAATCGCAGCACGCCAGGCCTCCCTGTCCATCACCATCTCCCGGAGTTCACTCAGACTCACGTTCATCGAGTCCGTGATGCCATCCAGCCATCTCATCCTCTGTTGTCCCCTTCTCCTCCTGCCCCCAATCCTTCCCAGCATCAGAGTCTTTTCCAATGAGTCATGGCACTTGGTAAATACTGGGAACCAAAGCTCTGCAGCGTTTTTAACTCACACTATTAGCTGTGAAGTTATGTCAACCACACACAAGATAAGGAAAGCTAATTCAGCTGTTTGAAATACCAGGCCTCCTTATATGAAGCCTGAAGAAGATATTCCCAGAAACATGTCTCTTGAAAACACACAAAGAAACACAGTGTCAAAATTAAAAATACAATGTCCTTTGCCACTGCAGGGAGAATAAACCATATGTCTGGCTCCTGCACCATTGAACACAATGTATTACACAAGTGAATTTAGTCAACATCCCCAAAGAGAGCCATGCTAATGTGCGAGCTTGAAACCTTGACAGTGTACATAATTGAAATGTTGATTCTGGTGAGCACCATGTCTTTTCTCTATGTAGGGCCTTCTTCGGTTCCAGATGTGAAGACGAACCACCTGGAGAGAGAGCTCCCCACTGCAGCCTGTCAACCACAAGAGCACTTTGCCCTTAAAGCCCCACTTGGTGTTAATTCCTGGTTTTGAAAACTGCTTCAAGTCCTGGGCATCTTTGGAGACCCTGAATGATGTCACTGACTCTCCCTTTAATTGTAGCTTCTCTGCCCTAGTCGGGCTGGTCCCGGGACTCCTCCGGACACACTCGGACACACCCTTCCCTGGGACTCTGTTCACTGCCCTCTCATTCTGAGAATTCTTTCTCTCTCTTCTTCCAGATCAGATGGACCCCACTTTTCTCTTAGTCTCTTTCTCCTGCTGGGATTTCCTCTGGACCCCACTTTTCTCTTAGTCTCTCTCTTGCTGGGATGTCCCCTGGACCCCACTTTTCTCTTAGTCTCTCTCCTGCCAGGATTTCCCCTGGACCCCAGTTCCGCAGTGACCATCTGCCACCTGAGGACGATCATATTGTCCCGTTGGTGGGCGGGCTTCGCTAATGGGTATATTGGTGACTGTCCTCCTCTTCCACTGGACTTCAGGGTCTGAGTTAGTCTGGTCTTTGCCCTCGCATCCCCTGTTTAGAATGGAATTCGTGATCCACTTAGAGCAGCTGCTATGGCGTCACTTTATCAAAGATACAAACGATGCACCTTTAAAGCAGCCAATTTTGTAAATATTAAAGAAGCGTTGACTGGCATGTTGGTACAAGTTTTTAAGTTCTACTCCTGAAAAGGTCATTTTCTCCCTTCTTGCCTTCCTTTTTCCACAGGATCAGTATCTCTCCACTTAGGGACCCATATAAGAAATATTGCTGCCTCTAGAGTGTGGCATTTTAATCACTTTTTAAGTGGGGTTGAAATCCGAGTGCCCTCAAGGGCTCCAAAGATTCCATCTTTGTCGGCCTCCCATCTGAGTGGAGGGTGCGTTTCCGGACAACAGAGGCAGAAGGAAGCCAGGCAGCCATTCGCTCATTTGCACGTTAATGAATAAATTAGTATGCCACATCAGTTCTGCTCTGCTGTCAGGAGAAGACTCGCATTTATATAACCTGTAATTATTTTTACTATGGGCACAAGGGAGAAATTGATTTTTAAAGCTGATGATCACAAATGTGGTTATGATATTGCATAGATGTGAGAATTTGCAAATGACTTGTAGCAACACGTGGAAGACAAGGTAAAAATAAATGCCTGACAATGGAAATAATTACTCTGATGATGCCTGCTAGGGCACTAATAAAAAGACAATAAGAGTAGGCACTTGTATGCATCCACAAGTCAACAAAAATGGCATGGGAAATAAAATGAATCCGAGCCGAAGGAAGTTGGGGTAGAGTTCTAATTATCTTGGACTCAATAGTATATTACAGCCTAATCCTGATTCAAACTGTTAACACAACGTCCACCCGTCTATGGTGGCCAGATCCCAGAATTCAGGCCCGAGGAGTCTTTCCTCTTCAGTTTCAGATCAAAACCCCACTGGGATCATCAAATACACACAGAGTTGAACTGCTAATGAAATATCTCGCCCTTCTCACATCATGAAGATTGGAGGCTTAGTTGTTATTTGGAGAAGGAAATGGCACCCCACTCCAGTGTTCTTGCCTGGAGAATCCCAGGGACGGCGGAGCCTGGTGGGCTGCCGTCTATGGGGTCGCACAGAGTCGGACACGACTGAAGCGACTTAGCAACAGTTGTTATTTGGCAAATTCAACCAACTTTTTTTTTTAATTATGAAAGTTTTCAAATACAAAGGAAAGAGAATAAATGAACCTTCACATCCTATCAACTGATTTTAACTCAAAGCAAATTGTAAATGATCTGTATTCCCACCTACTTTTTCATACTCTGGATTATTCTGACATAAATGTTAGACATTATATTGATATATTTTATTTAAAAAACATTTTAAACATTAAAAAAATCAGCATCATCAGTTATCATACCTAGAACATATAGTAAATTGCTTACTGTAATCAAATTTCTTATTCATAATTTTTTAATAGTATAGTCAAATCATAATGTAAAGATTGTAATAGGCTGATTTTTGAAAGCTTTTTTCTAATCTTACAGCTACCCTCTCTCTCTCTCTCTCTCTCTCTCTCCCCCTCTCTCTCTGTCTTCTCCTGCTGTCTTTTTCTCTTGTTTTTTCTGTTGTAATATTTTTGGTTAATAATCCATGTCTTTTTTTCCTGAAGGGTTTCCTATAGTCTCGGTTCACTGACTGCATATCAAGGGTGTTATTTAATAGTTCTTTCTCCCATATTTCTGGAAATCAGTAATTAAATCTATAGGCTTTATCAGTTTCAGGTTCCTTTTTTTTCCAGTCAAATCTTACATACATAGACATATTTTACTTTGTAGACCAACAACCAAGAACTTCCTTTCCTTACCAATTGATGGTCCAGCCTCCTCTATCATGACCATGTACTTGGACAGACAAACAAAAAGAACTAATTACTTATGTAACATGCAGAGCTAGGCTTGAGGGGTTCAGGGAATGCTGACCAAAGGAAGTGACTTTCGATGAGAACTTTGAAGCCTTCTGATGAAGGCTGTTGCAGAAAGCTCACAGGAGAGACAAGAATGTAACAGGTTCAGGAAGTGAGTATTAGATAGTTGAAATCTATTGCTAAGGGAAAGCTGAAGGCCAGACACATGAACATAAAAATAGTCAGTGTGGAAACAGACAGGGAGAACCTCCCAGGAGAAAGCACAGTGGGGAAGAAGATGACACTGGAAAGACTCAGGATTTAAGAATATGGAAGAGGAAGATGATGAGTCAAGAAAAAAGATGTGAGATGAGAATGGGAACAGGTGAATCAGAAGAAGAAGAAATAAGACTGGAGGAAAATGCTGCACTCAGAGGATGGCACGCGGAAGGTTAGTTTTAAAAAGATACAGGAATAAGGTAGAAAAGGAAGGAATTAATATTTGCAGATAAGGTCACTTTCATAGGTTCTGGGGTTGGGATTTCAAAATATCTTGCTTGGGGAACACAATTCAAGCCAAAATAAGAGCTTTTGGAGGGAGATGGAACTCTTACACCCCTGCAAAGCACTGTGTTTCCTGACATGAATTACCCATGAGTGCTGATGTGCGTGTCCATGTAGGCACCCACATGACGCTGAATGTTCACGCGTGTGTCCACGCAGGCACCCATGCAACGCTGAGTGTTCGATGTGCGTATCCACATGGGCGCCCACACGATGCTGAGTCTTCACGTGCATGTCCCCACGGGCACCCACGCGATGCTGAGTTTTCACGTGTATGTCCCCACAGGCACCCACGCGATGCTGAATGTTCACGCACGTGTCCACGTGGGCACACACACAGCGCAGCCACGGGTGATGCAAGACTGGAGTCCTTGCAGCTGGTGAGATTTTTGTTCTCTAAACATGACTTTATGCTCGTTATTCAGATTGATATAATATCTTATATTCTTTTTTATAGAATAATGATGGTCCCAAAATTCAGTCTTATGATACATTAATTGGAATCATAAAGTGAAAAATAAATCTTATTTGGAAAACAACAGATCACATGCCTAGCCGGTGAACTTCTACTAGAATAAATTAAGTCATTTAATACTGCAGATGCTTTGAAATCCTCAAGTCAAGCGTTTGTATTTGGTTTGTCCATTCCTATCTAAACCATCAGATAGTCAGATATTCCTCTAAAAGTCTTAGTATTCCTACCAAGTACTAACTTCAGTAGTTTACTAATGGTCAAAGAGGATTCTATACAATCTTACACAGAACTCTGTTTTTCCTAGATGAGGTTGATAAATATAGTTTATCTGATTCATTCAGAATAAATATCTGGTTTTACTCAGGACTTGCTTACGTTTAAGATCCACAATAAATGAGATAATTTTTGATTTGTTCTAAAATTGGCCTCAGGATTATGAATAAGTTGGGTCTAAATACTTCTTGGATCAAAATTCCTCAACAGTGTTTATAAATAAAATTATAAAACATTTAATTTTATTTCAAAGAGAGGGTGCAGTGAAGTAAATTTTATGTTGCATTTCCCTGTCTTCTCAGGGTGATAAAAGGTAACCTGGAAATCCAATGACAAGTGGCTTCTTTTAGTGAAAGTGTCCTTGAGAAAAAGTAGGCATAAATGAAATAAAACAGGCATAAACAGGCAGAAATAAAAACTTTAATTATCATACTTTCTGAACATTCTAATGAGTAAATAATAAACTATGTTTTGAATGCCATTTATAACATCATATTTGGAATATTTCACGTTTCGCTGAGAAACAAAAGCTACTTCAATTCAGTTCAGTTCAGTTGCTCAGTCATTGTGTCTGATTCTTTGTGACCCCATGGACTGCAGCATGCCAGGCCTCCCTGTCCATCAAAAACTCCCGGAGCTTGCTCAAGCTCATGTCCATTGAGTTGGTGATGCCATCCAACCATCTCATCCTCTGTCGTCCCCTTCTCCTCCTGCCTTCAATCTTTCCCAGCATCAGGGACTTTTCCAGTGAGTCAGTTCTTCGCATCAGTGGCCAAAGTATCGCAGTTTCAGCTTCAGCATCAATCCTTCCAATGAACACCCAGGACTGATTTCCTTTAGGATTGACTGGTTGGATCTCTTTGCAGTCCAAGAGACTCTCAAGAGTCTTCTCCAACACCACAGTTCAAAAGCATCAATTTTTCGGTGCTTAGCTTTGTTTATGGTCCAACTCTCATATCCATACACGACCACTGGAAAAACCATAGCCTTGACTAGATGCTCAGGTATCTTTGTTTGTTAAACAATTACTATAGCTCACAACACTTAAAAAATTGTACGGTGGGTCTCTTCAGGTACTTAAAGCAATGGTGACACAGAGAGATCAAATTTGTCTTTGATATAAGAATTTGTTATTCATCTCGAAAAAGAAGTGCCAGCTATTTCATTCCTGCAGAATCTTCAGGAAGCACAGAGGCTGGGCAGCCACAGTGTGTGGGTATGAGATGCAGGGCACGCGGCTGTCTGTCAAATCTAAGCTGTCTGTGGGCGTAACACACACGCCAGGGGCTTACCAGGGGAGCACAGTACCAGCAGCCTGGTTGCCAGGGGCTTACCAGGGGAGCGCAGTACCAGCAGCCTGGTTAGCAGTGCAGACACACCGAGCAGGCCTCACGTGGACTCTCCTGCACCCAGCCTTTCACCGGAGTCCATCCAGACCAGACGTCTGGCTCTGCCCTTCCGCTCCTTAAGGATGGGAATGCCAGGCTGCTCAGTTCTCAGCACCAGCCCAGCGCCTCTCGTGCAAGTTCAGTGCTCGGTGCTGTTGACCAAATGAGCTAAGGTTTAAGCAAAGGAGTCAACGTTCTCCTTCCACTTCATCTTAAAGGTGGTTAAGGACCTCAACAGGGCTTCCCTGGTGGCTCAGACAGTAACGAATCCACCTGCAATGAAGAAGACCTGGGTTCAATCCCTGGGTTGGGAATATTCCCTGGAGAAGGGCATGGCAACTCACTCCAGTATTCTTGCCTGAAGAATTCCATGGATGGAGGAGCCTGGAGGGCTGCAGTCCAAGGAATCACAAAGGGTCAGACCCGATTCAGTGCCTGAGCACACACACACAAGGACCTTAACACAAATCTGGAAACAGGGCCAGACACAAGCTTCAGTCCCAAGTTCACGAACACCTGTCCCTGAAAGCCTGACACAGGCTCAGAATGATGTGAATTTTGACATTGAGATAAAAAGATGGGGCTTTTCATGAGTCCAGTCTGTTACTGAATATGTAATGGGTCTGTAATTTTTTCTTCATATCTTTCCCTCAAAAAAAGAACAGCAGCATATTCACTTGAGGACACTCCTCAACGTATGTTGTGATGGATATAGTTTTATTGGGAAGCGACCAGATCAGGTTTGAAAAGGTGCAGAAGAATCATAACTGCAGGAAATACCTCAGTGCAAGCTGTGAATACTTGACCAGCTGTGACAGCAAATAGTGAGTGAATATTCTGCGGCTTTGCTGTTGCCCAAGGACTTTTATGATGCTCTGAAGTTCAAAATCATTCTTGCAAATTTCTCTTTGTTCTAAGCCTTTCCTGTGGAGGTGGTACAGAGGAACTTCACACCACCAACACACATCTCTCAGCTCAGTCTTCCACTTTAGAACGTCTTCTCTAGAGTTTCTGACCTGAGGTAAAGTGGCAAAGACGGAGATGCAGCGAGGAACGGTGGATGCATGGCTGCCTTACGTACAGTCTTCTGCCATCTGCTGTGCACACGGATGCCTTGGGCCGCGGCTGGGCTGCTGAGCAAGTTAACTTCCTTCTGCAGAGGCATCTTGCCTAATAAAAGAGGATGAAGCTGTCTCGTGGCCTCATTTGTGGCTTGAATCGGAAGGTAAACTCGGTGTTTAAATCCAAGCGGAGAGATCATCCTCTAAAATATCACTAACTGTATCGCTTCCCAGAGCAACAGTCTCATTGGTTTAGAGGTTAACTGCCCAAGCTATGTGTGTGTGTGTATATATATATGTATATTTCCTCCTTGTTCATTATTCAGCACGACTAGTCCCTCCAGACAGCGTGCCAGCCCCTTACACGTCAAGGGCTTGCTAGTTTGCTCTAATGCAAGAAATGTGGAAGTTCAATTACCAGCAACGATGAGATTGCGAAGTCTATTGTGGACTTGCTCTAAAGTTCCCTGCAGAAGGCAACAAAGTAAGCCACACAACAAGCAGAGAAATCATTCTAAAACATGTGGAGATACCCAGAGCGACAATTCATCATGGTTTATTCTGATGGAAACAATAGTTACCCCGAGCAGGTGCAGAGGAGCGGTCCAGAAGGGGAGGCAGTGGATGAGTCTCACTGATGAAGACCTTCTCTAGGACAAATGGCTTCCATGAAAAGTAGACTCCTATCTACAGGGGAGCAAAGCAGAAAGCGCTTACTGTGCTATGATTGTAATGACGAAAAGAGAGTTCGGCTATGCAGAGATCCATTGCCGCTTATGAGAAAAGCTTTTGAATGTCTCAGCTTGAGGTGGGAATTACAATCATTTTGACTCTGCAGTATCCCCCTGCCTTTCTCTGTTAGTCTCTTTCTGCTATTAAGTTCTGCAGTGCAATGCCTGCTCTAAACCTGTAATCAAGGACGTTTATATATGTGGAATGAGTCAGTTCACAACACATATAGCAACAAAAGGTCTCAGATCAATGTATTTTTGAGGCAAGAGATTCTCATGTAGCCATATCCCCTCTTTGTGTTACTCTTTCAACCACACCTTGCCAATGCGGCTAATTTGGATCACAGCTTCAAATCTGCCAGTGGACCTTGGCCTTGGAAGACACGTTGACCTGTGGCACAGAAGTTCCAAACTGACAGTGGCTTGAGCAATGTAGAAGTTTATATCTCTGTCAATTAATTGTAAGCAATCCAGGGTTGGTCAGAGACCCCACATCCTTGGGGACCCCCAACTCTGTCTCCCGGGTCCCTCTGTTACCCTCACAGTACCTTTTTCCCATCAAGGCATCATGTCAATACTTAAGCCAGCAACATGAACCAATACTTGGACCTCCCTTAAGCCACCTCCTGCATATTCCATAAATCCCTCCTATGGACATCCTGCTGGCCAGAACTCTGTGACTTGGGAAATGAAGCCTTTATTCTGACTGTGGGTGCATGCTAAGTCACTTCAGTTGTGTCCAACTCTTTGTGAACCTATAGATTGTAGCCTGCCAGACTCCTCTGTCCATGGGATTCTCCAGATAAGAATACTGGAGTGGGTTGCCATGCCCTTCTCCAAGGGATCTTTCTGATCCAGGAATCGAATCGGCGTCTCTTGAGTCCCCTACATTGGCAGGCCGGTTATTTACCACCAGCACCCCATTGTCTCCGGGCCCAAATAACCTCCAGGGGAAGAGGAGGATTACTGGGGATAGCTAGTCTTTAAGTCAAGGATGGATGTGAAAAGGCAAGAGGGAAAGTGAAAGTTAAGGCAGTGAAAGAAACACTACAATTAAGATACACGTGCTTAAATATGGAAAAGAATTTTTTTTAAATGGAGGGACAATTCCTCTTACTACACATTTAATTACCGCCAATGTAAAAAAGGGATTCGAGAAGGAATTATGATGAGAAAACACTGCATGGAAAGACAGAGCTCTTTGATGGAGCCACGGGTCACTCTCTGCCGCCACGCGGGTCTGAGCCCCACTCCCTGGTGTTCTCGCTAGGTCTGCACAGGTCGCTCGGTCCTGAACGGCATCTGGAATTCACAGTGTCCTAACGTCTTCTTTCCGGCTGAGAAGACGGAGAACACAGCTCACCTTCATTTCCTGTCTGGGTATATTGATCAGAAGATAGAGGACAAAGTCTCACCCTCATTTCCTGCCTGGATACATTGATCATGAGTTTCCTATCTGATTAGCATCTCCTCTCGCTGACAGAAGAAAACCCAGCGTGGGAAGAAATTGATTATGAAGGTGGCCTGTATTTTGCCCCACCAGGAGGAGAAGACACACATAGCCCACGGCTTCACCAGCAGCCTCCTGGGCTGCAGGACGAGCCACCTGATATGTTTCCATTCGACACCTAATCATCATAGGCCTAAAGGTACCAGAGCATCACAGCCAAAAACCCAGCTACACATCTGTGCCAGAACATACAGTATTTCATCTTCACGTTCATCACTATTCTGAGAGGCAGAGAGGGAAGTGGCAACATCCACTGACAAACTCCTAGTCAAACATTTGGACAGGCTATGATTTGGACACCCAAATCAGAGCTGGACTTAAGGAACTCAGGTAGACAACTTCACTGCGGAAAGAAAAAAGATGCATTCACAGAGAAAATCTTTGTTGCAAAAGGGATGTCTTTCTGAAGCTGCTGACTTTGATTTCAGTACAGCCATTATCCTCTGGTTCCACGGGCTTCCCTTGAGGCTCAGTGGTAAAGAATCTGCCTGCTAATGCAGAAGGTGTTTGTTCGATCCTTGGGTCAGGAAGATCCCCCAGAGAAGGAATTGGCAACTCACTCCAGTGTTCTTGACTGGAAAATCCAAGAGCCTGGAAGGGTACAGTCCATGGGGTTGCAAAGAGTTGGACACGAATGAGCATGTCCACACCATGCACCTGGCTGCCTATGAACAGAGCTAAATCGTTCAGCATGTAATTCTCTGCGTATAAAATACAGGGTTCTGAGTACTTAGGTACATTCATAAACAGACACAAATTGCCTTCTTTGACATCCCATAATTCTTGGAAAAATTTACAAGTCCTTGCATGTAAGAGCGGAAAAGATTATTTTCCTCCACTCATATTTGTAACACAAATATGATGCTTTTTCTCCCAACTAAAAGCCATATGAACCTCCTCGTTGCATGGCATGCAGTGCCTTTTGTGTTAATTTCCTGTGGCCGTTGTCACAAATTCGGTGGCCTCCAGAAGCAGGACTGTAGTCTCCCTCAGCTCTGGAGGTGTTGGGAGGGCTGTTGGGAGCCGCTGGAAGGAGCGGCTCCGAGAGAGACTTTGCTCTTTGACTCTTCTGACGTCTGGAGGTTGAAGGAAACGCTGGTCCTTCTTTGGCTTGTGGCTGCTTCGCCCCAGTCTCCGCCCCCATCATCACACGGCCTCTTCTGTGTCCTCTCTTCTGTTCATGGGTCCCCTCTACAGGACACTTGGGCTTGGACATCGGGCTCATCCAGACAATCTAGAATGATCTCTTCATCTATAGATGTTTAATGATACTGATAAAGTTTCCTTTTTCAAATAAGCAGCACCAACAGGTTCTGGGGGTTGGGGGTGGATATATCTTTGGGGGGCCCACTCTCCCCTTGGTGGTGTGGCTCACTGGCTTCACTTTAATGTCACCTCCTGCAACGCCCTGTATACTGATCTATCTATCACCCTTATCAAACACATCGGCTGTGCACACAGCGTGGCATCTTCCCACTGCAACAATGTGGTTTTCTTTCTTGTGCAGCTTGTGACCTCCTACTCATCATCTGCCCCAAATTTCCAATTTTTGCCTCCATGTGGCTTCTTCCAAGGGAAGCTGGAGCTCTTCCTCTAACCTGCAGAACACTGAGTGCACAGACATACTGGGGCCCTTGTCAGGAGGCTCCCTGGTGTTCGCCACAAAAGCTTCATCTGACTGCGTTTCCTGCACCACAGACTCTGCAAAAACTCACTTTGTGTTTGTTTCAGTATCCCAGGTGCTCTGTAATGCTTTTAATAATTTTTAATTATTTTTAATAATTTTTTAATATCACAAGTAAACTGAAGTTATTTAAATAAGCATAAAAGGAAAAAAAATAGATTGCCTGAAACCCGAACACCAAAGGGCTTCTCTGGTGGCTCAGATGGTAAAGAATCTGCCTGCAATGCAGAAGACCTGGGTTTGATTCCTAGGTCAGGAAGATTCCTTAGAGAAGGGCATGGCTACCCACTCCAGTATTCTTGCCTAGAGAATCCCATGGACAGAGGACCCTGGTGGGCTACAGTCCATGGGGTCACAAAGAGTCAGACACGACTGAACAACTAATACTTTACTACCATCAAAAGCTAAAAACAGGAAACATTTAATTCACGTAGATCCTCCCTATATTTATGTTTACTTCATTGTATGTGCGTACTTGTGGGTATATAAAAAGTTACTAAACTCAATCTGTGAATATATTTTGTCCTCCCAAGATACAGCATGCACTTAATAAATGTTTGTTGAATAAATTAATGAATCAAAGAATTAAAAATTTGCCACTTAAAAATAGCTACAATGGTCACAGAATAAAAGATTCAAAGAAGTCATTCAGTTCAGTTCAGTTCAGTCGCTCAGTCGTGTCCAACTCTTTGCGATCCCATGAATCGCAGCATGCCAGGCCTCCCTGTCCATCACCAACTCCTGGAGTTCACTCAGACTCACGTCCATTGAGTCAGTGATGCTATCCAGCCATCTCATCCTCTGTCATCCCCTTCTCCTCCTGTCCCCAATCCCTCCCAGCATCAGAGTCTTTTCCAATGAGTCATTACTTTGGCCCAAACATAAGTCTCGGCCAGGGTTCCTAAAGACTTACTTTTAAGATCTTATCAAAAGGTATTTACTTACTATCCAAGTTATACACAGATTTTACGAGCAGAAATAAAATTCTTCCACGTAGTGAAGATAGTTTATTCTTCTAAGTAACGGATTCTTGAAGTTGTCTCTTCTTCACAATGGTCCAAAACATAACAAGAGACATGTTTGCTCCACCCTCTCAACTTCACTGTCTTTCCAAAGATGGTCTTGAGCAAATGTGGAAGGAGAGTATGAATAACTGGGGCCTTGTGAGAAACATCTAGTTCATTCATTCAATAAACCAAAGACAGAACAGAAAATAAGCAAGCTTTCATGAGTTTTTATCTTTTATGAATTCAAATTAACATGAACTTCCCTGCAGGAGCAAAAGTGATCAGAGAAAACTTGTAAATAGAAGTCCATCCTTCTGAAACATATAAATCTATTTCCCAAAAGTTAAATGTCTATTAGCCTGAGGCACAGAGAGTACAAGTCTGTGAACTTGACAAAGAATAACACCCCCAATTCTTCCTTCCATGTTGTAGTTGGGCGGGAGGCCAGCTCTTCAGCAGACCTCCTCAGGGGCAAACACCAAGTGTTCTCCCATGCTCAGGGAGATGAGTCCACTCTGGCCGGGAGGTACACAGCCTCCTCCCAGAACAGACTTCTTATGACTCCGGAAGACACTTGAGTTTGCTGAGTTCCTAAGGAGAATTCCAACATGCTCTCACAAAGGCCTGCTTTTTATCCTGTGTTCTGAAAACGGGAAGTCTCAAAGATGTACAAAGACCAAACCCGTAGATAGTGGGCCATTGGAGAGGCAAAATCTACACCCTGGCGATGGCAGTGAACTCAGGTTAGCACAGACATCAGTCAGACTTGGGCTGTTCTGCAGGCGGGTCTAAAAGGAACTTCATGGGAAGGGAGAAAGTGAAAGCTCTATCATTTTAAATTTCTCACCCATTAAAGGCAGACTTCCTCCTGGTCCCCTGTGTAGGGTTGGCTTTGAAAGGAGGCATGGCAGAGGCACTGGGGAGCAAACGGTCACATGTGGAATTAAGGGGCCCAGAGAATGTTAACTCTTCTCTGGCCCTCAGTTTCCTCTGCTGCAAATATATCGGAAAGCTCTAAACAAGGAAAAATCCAAAATACGAAACGGCAAAGGTGGTGCCTCATTAGTGCAGTTCAGTCGCTCAGTCGTGTCCGACTCTTTGCAACCCCATGGACCGCAGCATGCTAGGCCTCCCTGTCCACCACCAACTCGCGAAGTTAGAATAAGTGCATTTCATAAACTTGTCCTTCAACCTTTTACTATGATCAGATCCATCAGCCAGAACAAAAAATGATATTTTGAAATTAGTAGCTATGACTGAGAGCTGCAATTTTATATAACTTTATAGATTTTATAATTGGTCTTAATATCCACTTTATTTTCTTGTGATTGTACAGATGCTGAGAAATTATGATTTAAAAAAATAGTATTTAACCTCAATCTAGGATAATCTTTAATCATGTAGAGAGAGCCGAAAATAAAAGCTGGCAGCAGTAGTCAAAAAGGAGACATCTGATGTGTTAAAATTTTATTGCGTTTTAGAAATATGTAAACATATCTTGTGGAACAAAAATGTAATCAAATGTTCCCAACCCTTCCCCTTTCCCAGGACGCTGCACAGTTTGAAAATTACCTGTCAAGATGGCCTCTGAGAGTCCCTCCAGCCCCCAAAGTCAGTGAGTGTGTATTTGCTCTTTGAGCTGAGTAAGATGCTGCTGGCTGAACTCCTGCTCTGAGGCTCTGCAGAGCTTGGGGAAGCCTCAGCTATGTACGCAGCCTGAGAAGGCGAGATGCCGGGATGATAAATCGTTACAGATGAACTAAGGTCTCGATTTCTTTCATCCTGCAGACTCATATAATCCCCTCTAATGCGGAGGTTTTAACCAAGTGAATGTGATTTAAAGGACCTTGAAATCTCCTTTCGATCAAACCCTTCTCTGACAATGTCAGGATGCCTGCGGGTTCTATTTTAGAAAACTTTCTCGGCAGACTATGCCAGGCCGCTGCTGAAACAACTCATTAGGGACACATGACATCCCAGCCACGGACATCCCAGCAACGGACATCCCAGCCACGGACATCCCAGCCACGACATCCCAACCACGACATCCCAGCCACGTGACATCCCAGCCACGACATCCCAGCCATGACATCCCAGCCACGGACATCCCAGCCATGACATCCCAGGGAAACTTACATATAAACGCGACTGGCACAACCACGTCATCTTACTCTCATATTTCACAATTATTTGCAGAGTGTCTGTTTGAAAGGCTCTATAGTTATCGCTGAGCTAATTTCTGGCCCCTAGGAATTTGAAATTTAGCAGAGAAGAAATATTTAATGAAACTGTGTGCTCTGCTTTGTCGCTCAGTCATGTCTGACTCTGTGCAACCCCATGGATTGTAGCCTGCCAGGTTCCTCTCTCCATGAAGATTCTCCAAGCAAAAATACTGGAGTAGGTTGCCAAGCCCTTTTCCAGGGGATCTTCCTGACCCAGGAATCAAACTACAATCTCCTGCATGGCAGGCAGATTCTTTACCAGAGCAGCCCAATGAAATTACATCACTAAAATAAATCATATGGCAGATATCATTACAATGGCACCCCACTCCAGTCCTCTCGCCTGGAAAATCCCAGGGACAGAGGAGCCTGGTGGGCTGCAGTCCATGGGGCTACAAAGAGTCGGTCAGACATGACTGAGCAACTTCACTTTCACTTTTCACTTTCATGCATTGGAGAAGGAAATGGCAACTCACTCTAGCGTTCTTGCCTGGAGAATCCCAGGGGGAGCCTGGTGGGCTGCCGTCTATGGGGTCGCACAGAGTCAGACACGACTGAAGTGACTTAGCAGCAGCAGCAGATATCATCAAAGACAACCATGGAAAGAAACACAACGGAGGACAAAAAGCTCTTCGAGGTGGACCGAATGACCGGGGAAGATCTTTGATTAGATGAGTAAGGGAAAAACAATCCGTGGGCAGATCCCAGAGATCCACAGAGCGCAGGCGTCTGGGAGGAGCCACAGGCATGGCTGTGGACGTTTAGATCTCAAAGGCCTCAGAAACTCGGAAGAAAACCCGATCAATTTTGTTCAGTGCAGGATTTCTCAGAAATACATGCCCACTAATCTATCAATCACTCATTCACTGTCAGCAAAGGTGCTACTGTATCAGAAACATCTGGATTGGATCCTAACTCCTTCTCTGCTAGCCTCTGTGAACTTGTCTGTTAGTAGCTCAGGCGTGTCAGAATCTTCACGATAGGCCACGAGTCTCCTCCTTCCATGGGATTCTCGAGACAAGAGTACTGGAGTGGGTAGCCGTTTCCGTCTCTAGGGGATCTTCCCAACTTTCAGGGTTGAAGCAGGTCTCCTGTATTGCGAGCAGACTCTACTGTCTGAGCCACCGGGGAAGCACCAACGAAGTCATCTAACCTCTCAGAACCTCAATTCCTTTATCTGAAAACTGAGGATAATATGTACACTCTGACTCCTTTGGGGGTGAGAGCCTGTAGCTGTCTGAGTTACATAATCAATAAACGCCTTCCCATGAGGCAGGCACAGCACGGATCAGAGAGCAAGCTTCTAGCTGGGAGCTCAGTAACTGTGGGCTCCCATTCTCTCTTCCTTCAGGCTTCTTTAAAGAGGAATGAGGCTGAAGAGGAAAGTACCTTTGTACAGATCGTGAGTGAAACGCGGCCCTGAGACCAGCACCCGCCTCTCCTGACAGCTGGTGCAGGGCCCTCGATTTCACCCTGAGCAACGGCTGATGAGGATGTGCTGAGAAGCGAAGATCCGGGGATGGACTGAAGGTGCCCCATGGGATGGATGTGAGTAAATGAAGGAAAATCCCTGTTTTTAATGGTTTCAACTTGAGAGACTCTTAGTGATGCACTCAACATGACCGCGCTGAGACCCTGATCTGATCCCCTCGGCTCACTCTGCGTTACCCTGCACGTCCTCGGGGTGCTAGCGGTAAAGAACCTGCCTTGCGATTGCAGGAGACTCAAGGGATGTCGGTTCGATCCCTGAGTCGGGAAGATCTCCTGGAGAAGGGCATAGCAATCCACCAGTATTCTTGCCTGCAGAATCCCATGGACAGAGGAGCCTGGCGGGCTACATACAGTCCATGAGGTTGCAAAGAGTCGGACACAACTGAAGCGACTTAGCATGCAAGCACACAGCTGTAGCTGTGGGGAGGCGGGGCCTCACCAGGATCCTAACACTGGTCCAGCCGCATTCCTAAACCAGACCACAGGAAAAGGGGCTCTCTGGATTCCAGGGCTACCTCATCTGTCTGTGACAGAAGCTCCTCAGATCTGATTTCTCTAAGCATCAATCTGGTCTTTCAAAATGCCACAAGAGGGCAACACTGCGATTTTTTTCCTTTCTTTCTTTTTGAACCTGAGATTTAGGATGATTCTCAGGTTCAAAATCTCAAAATAAATTTCACAGTTTCAGATGATAAAAGTGAAGGAAATCTGGCTGAGCGTGGTAGAAGGTTAGGATTATCTATCAAAGCAATCTACCTTATTTATAGGGAATGTCATGCATTTAAAAACATTTTTGAAAAATCCTCTGTATATAATGATCAATATTTTTAACATCAGACTTAATATTCCTTAAAAATGAAGCATTTTTAGGAAAAATGCATTCAGGATATTTCTGTCCTTTCCGATGTTCCTTTGTTTTCCTCGCTACTTACAATTATAAAGAATGTATATTATGGAGGTCGTTGATGTCCGGTTTCTTCCTGTTTCCTGCGCAAATTCTTCTCTGCTTTAGTCAATCTAGACAGTTATCATTCCACAAATGCAAGCTAATTCCCCTGCATGTTTCTGCTTGAATCAAGGCTTCATTCCATTCATACCTTCTGTATGGAACAGAGCACTATCAAGAACATGGAATTGTTTTTGGAGAAATTTTTTTCTACTCTTGATCCAGCACATGACTACGTCAGAGCATCTTTGCACGCATTTTAAGTGGCTTCAATCGTGTCTGACTCTTTGTGATCCCATGGACTATAGCCTGCAAGTCTCCTCTGTCCATGGGGTTCTCCACGCAAGAATACTGGAGTGGGTTGCCATACTCTCCTCCAGGGGATCTTCCCAACTCAAGGAGTGAACCCAAATCCCTTACATCTCTTGCACTGGCAGGTGGATTCTTTACCACTAGCACCACCTGGGAAGCCCAGAGCATCTTTACTGGGCTAGTTTTCAATTCAATAGAAGATTAACAAGTAGATTGCCTCACCAATTCTGGAATACAACTTATTTCTTATTGTTTCAGGTTTGGTATTACAGGCTAAACTGTACTTAAAAATGACAACATAAATATCATTTGGTAGCTTTCACTTGAGAAACGTATCTTGTAATCATCACGGAATTGCTCGAAGAAATGCTGAGTGAGATACTAAGGGTTACCTCAATCATCAAGGCAAGACAGAAGCTGAGGCTGCCCCAGTCTCAGGTCAAGAGCAAATCAAGAAAGAAAATTCATGGTCTAAAGTTTTTGCTAATTTATTTTCTTAGATAATTTGATGACACATTTATGAGATGAGAAACATCATCTGATTATTTTTCATTTGGGCTTGGCACAGAGGTATACTTTTGTAACTTAAAGTGGTACCATCCACCTTTACAGGGCTTCCCAGGTGGCTCAGTGGTTAAGAATCCAC
Organism: Neotragus moschatus; assembly: GCA_006410615.1. Lineage (NCBI taxonomy): Eukaryota > Metazoa > Chordata > Mammalia > Artiodactyla > Bovidae > Neotragus > Neotragus moschatus. Next base: position 53,333 of record SJYA01001712.1, on the reverse strand, counting down.
CTGCCAATACAGGAGACTCCAGTGCTCTTGCCTGGAAAATCCCATGGACGGAGGGGCCTGGTGGGCTGCAGTCCATGGGGTCGCTAAGAGTCGGACATGACCGAGCGACTTCACTTTCACTTTTCACTTTCCTGCATTGGAGAAGGAAATGGCAACCCACTCCAGTGTTCTTGCCTGGAGAATCCCAGGGACGGGGGAGCCTGGTGGGCTGCCGTCTATGGGTTTGCACAGAGTCGGACACGACTGAAGCGACTTAGCAGCAGCAGCAGCAGGAAATGAGGGTTTGATCTGTGGATCAGGAAGATCTCCTGGAGAAGGAAATGGCTACTCACTCCAGAACTCTTGCCTGGGGAATCCCATGGACAGAGGAGTCTGGCAGGCTGCAATCTGTGGGGTCAAAAAGAGTTGGACACGACAGGTACACACGCACTGGTTTTCAAAAATTTGCTTTCACGTTCTTTCTAAACTGGGCTTCCCTGGTGGCTCAGATGGTAAAGCATCTGCCTGCAATGCGGGAGACCAGGGTTCGATTCCTGGGTCAGGAAGGTCCCCTGGAGAAGAAAATGGCAATCCGCTCCAGCACTCTTGCCTGGAAAATCCCATGGATGGAGGAGCCTGATAGGCTACAGTCCACGGGGTCGCAAAGGGTCGGACACGACTGAGCGACTTCACCTTCTTTCTAAATACATAAATGGCTCAATTAGATTTTCTCTAGTTTTACACGGGAAAAGTGTTAATATGCACATATACTCATCTGCATTAATTTTGATAGGATGAATGTAGCACATTTAGAATCTTAACAATTATGATTCAAGGCATACAAGTGAGTAAACTGTATGAACGGAATGGGCTGTGATGCCATGTATCCAGGCATGGGTATGCGTATTTGGCTTTCAAGTATATAGTTTCAAAGAACATTCTTCCTACCTAATCAGGTTCTATTTAACATGTGAAAGCTGCTCTTGACATTCTCTATTCAACTAAGCCAACAAAGAAATGGAAATTCTTTGACTATTTCTTATGTTCTCACCTATTTATGAAAATGTATATTAAAGAAGAAAAAGCATTCCAGGAAGTATCTATCATGTAGATAAACAGGAAACATCTCATCTCTGTGCTTTGTCCAATTTCAGTGATTAACGGCTTCATATCGCATAGTTTCATCATCAACTGAGGAAAAAGTATAGAACAGAAATACATGCAGAGTGATTTAAGCTTCAATGTTGAATTTTTTAAAGTTTAGTATTTTAATGATTTTTAAAATAATGTAAGAACTCTATAAAGAACAGAAAGAACAAAATGACAAAGTAGTTCAAAGTTTGAAAAAATGAAGAACGTTCTAGAACATTCTTCTTAAAGAAGGTTCAGAAAAGATATACCAAACTGGAGGAGGGCGTGAACTTGGGGAGGTGGGAAACAGGTGTGGTGGTCAGGCCCCAAATGACCCCAATGATCTCTCTTGATAAATATTCAACACTCATGAGACCCTTCCACAAAAACACACAGGAACTTCTGCTTTCTCTTAGCATTTTCTATTTATTTGGACAATTAGCATGAATTCATACAAGCATCCCCCCAGCAGCGCCTTCCCCATCTCGATGCTCCCTATGCCCTGTGCCTAGTAGAGTAGTTGGTGCACAGTAGGCTCTTAATAAATGTTGTTGAATAAACTCAGCATCTTCTATTAAAAGTATGCTCCTGGTCCAATATGAAAATGACCAGAAGACCCTGCAAATGCAGCCAGTCAGCCACCTTCTTTCTCAGGGAGTTGCCAAAGACTGTCATGTAACAGAGACCACAAATTGTGCCTAATATTTCAAAAATACCTTACCTTGTCTGCAATAAAATGGGCTACAAATGCATCAAATGTTTCAAAACCCTGAAAAAGCTGAGTTGTTGACCAGTGACAGCACTGTAAGCCCCACCTGCCACTGTGGAAAGCAGGATGAAAATTCACCTACTTCATCACATATGGTCTAGACAAAAGCAGAGAGAACTGCGCCGCAAGGAAGATTGATTGCTCTGGGAATTCACGGTCTCTGACCTCAGCCAGGCCCTCCAGATGCCTAGGAATCGCTGTGTTTCCCTGTCAACCCCCTCCTGTTCAGCACAGGATGGTTGTAAAACCTTCTGTACTCTCCAAGCCAAATATCAGCTGGTCTTTCTGTCCCCACCCTCCCCTCCCCAAGTCAAGGAGGTCACTTTGGCTCCTGATCCGCCAAGCTCCTTTGTCCATGGAATTCTCCAGGCAAAAACACTGGAGTGGGTAGCCGTTCCCTTCTCCAGGGGATCTTCCCAACCCAGGGACTGAACCCAGGTCTCCCGCATTGCGGGTGGATTCTTTACCATCTGAGCTCCCAGGGAAGCCTGTTTAGTAGAGGGAGAGAGACACCCCAGAAGGCAACTCGCCCTCCTGCAGAGTCCACCTCCCAGGAAGGCTTAGATGAGCCCTGGAGCCAATGCGGGAGGGGAGTCGTAGATTCTGAGAGCACGGGAGACAGTTCTAGATCTGGCGTGGGAAGCCTGACCCCTGCATCCCAAAGCAGGTGGTGGAGAAGCTGAAGGAACACACTGCAGGGTCTCCTCAGTGGGTCACAGAAATCAAAGGGATTTCAGAGGTTCACAGAGACAGGAAAGGAGGAGACAGAAAGAGAAGGGGAGAGTGCCGAGGTCATTTCTTTCCCTGACTCAGGGCCCTGGGCCCTGCCCTCACTCTTAGTTCAGTTCGATTCAGTCACTCAGTCGTGTCTGACTCTCTGTGACCCCATGGACCGCAGCACACCAGGCCTCTCTGTCCATCACCAGCTCCCGGAGTTTCCTCAAACTCATGTCCATGGAGTCAGTGATGCCATCCAGCCATCTCATCCTCTGTTGTCCCCTTCTCCTCCTGCCTTCAGTCTTTCCCCACATCAGCCCTTACTCTACTTTGTCTCAAACTTACATGACAATTTAAGTGTTAACATTCCTTTCCTAAAACAACCTTTTCTTCTTTCTCCTTGTTCTCTTTCCTGTTCCAGCTTTTATCAGCTATCATTTCTTTACTTAAAGAGTATCTCCAGCACCTGTTGCTTGGAAAAGGGATAGCCAATGGAGATTCGCTCTATGATTCAGGGAACTCAAACTGGGGCTCTGTAACAACCTTGGAGGAAACTCTTGAGAGTCCCTTGGACTGCAAGGAGAGCAAACCTGTCAATCTTAAAGGAAATCAACCCTGAATATTCATCAGAAGGACTGATGCTGAGGCTGAAGCTCCAGTACTTTGGCCACGTGATGGGAAGAGCCCACTCATTGGAAAAAACACACAGTAAATCCTGAACTGCTGTGCACAAGAGCTGCCTGAAAGGCCCACTTTAGAGCAGTCTTTGTTGTACATGTTCTAGAAAACGCTCCAAGGAAATTGAAAATGATTTTTTTCCTGAGTAAATCAAGCAGTGCTTACATATTTGAATAAGGCAGACAAATTGTGTCGGTACATTTGCGATCTATACAAGCAGTGTACGGCCGTTACCATGTTACTGCTCTTCAGCAGCTAATAATTTGGAGATACATAATACATATATTTGCAATGTGGCCAGTTTTGATGGTTAGTGAGATGTTCAGGCTGGAAACACATGCAGATAGTGCTTCTGAATATTCTGAAGGAAACAGTCATTTATAAGCTTACTCTGAGAATACATTTCCTCTGAGAATTGTTTTACTTTTTCTAGCCATAAATACTATGAGAAATTACTACAAATTCTGATTCCAAGTGATAAAACATGTAGCTGAGTATCTGAAAATCTGAAAACTCATCTGAATTATTGTCAGCACTCTTGTTGAAACTATAGGTGAGAAAGAAACAGAAAACACATAGCTAATCTTGCAAGAAATTTTAGGTAACACAACAGATTTTTCCCCCCCAATTTTTAATATTATTGCTGAAAAATAAAATATACAGGCATTTACTCTTTTTAAAAAAATAATGTAGCTATTTGGACAGAAAAACAAATGATGTATTGATTATCTTGAAACACAGGAAAATCAGGACTTTCATTTAAAATACAAAAATGAAAAATACAACCAAGATCACATTAATTTAGAATGCTTTTATTCTTAGTAGCATTCTGACCAAAGTAATGATCACCAGCGTAGGTTGATAAGTCATTGCCACCACAACTCTTTATTGTATCATGAAAAAAATAATTGCTTTCCCTAGGTGACTTACAGGACCTCTTCCAAGAGGAAATTATTTTATCTTCATAGACCACCTTGCGAGTTAGACATCATTTTAAATAGAATTGAAATGTTCTATCTCTTATATAGCTCAAAAAAGAAAAATCACTTTATGTTCTGCTCAGTGATAACCCAGAAATAACCAGAGTAGTGGGCTGTTAATTAGTTATAGCTTCCCTTATCACCAAGGAAACAACAAAAACAAGTTTCCGTGACTTTGCATGTCCTAGTCCCAAGCCAGGCTTGATTCTGTTATTGCTATAGTAACTCTCCAGTAGAGTTTCTCAGAACTGTTTCCGAAAAGCTTAAATGATCATTTACTGATACGACGTTGCCTACTCCAAGTGCATTTCAGAGTTCAAGGGTGCTAAGATTTCAGGTCTGCAGTCCCTCCGGGGAAAAGCGAAGGGTCTCTGATCAGAAGGGAGGGCTGTTGCCTGCCTACCAGGGACCGCCAGAACGCCTGCCCTTTCTCGAAGAGGGCAGCCTGGCCATCGGTGAGTCAGCTTCACTCCAGACTTGCGGTAACCCACCTGGAGCATTCTTGTCTGCCTCTTCACAACCCCGCATTCAAGAAACCTCATCTGATTCACCGCATCCCAGCCTGAGCACTTCATTCAGCAGCACCTGCTCAGAACTAATTAAGCTTCAGACAGCCTCCCAGAGAATTCGCTTCTATTTAGAGAGAAACGAGCAACTGGGTGGGTCATCTGGGGTTTAGACTCAAGGCTGGGGTGCCGTCTCTCTGTTAAATCCGGAACACCTGGAGACGTCAAAGACGCCAAGACAGAGGTGAGTGAACACGTGCTCGATTCCAAAGTCCCACACTCACGTGGGAATTTACCAGCAACTCCTTTTATGTTTCAAGAAAATAAAGTTATACACGTCAAGAAGGTTTTTCATGGCAGATATGCCCTTTTTTGCTTCTGTGATACTAGAAAGTAACAGATTCTTTCACAGTTATCATTCAGTTACAATTTGTTGTCATTACGTGTGGTATTTCTGAGTCAGTAACTGAATATGTCTACTAAAATAACAATTTTAAAAAAGCATTAGTATGTTTAATGTTCCCGGTTCTTCAATTTTAACCAGCATAGCCTGAAAAATTCCAAATATTCCAACCTTTACCAGATCGTTGAATATCTGAATGCTGTCTCCTTTATTTTTTTGAAAACACTCTCCTTATTTTTGTATGTGGTTAATTACAAAAACAAGAAAATGTAAAGTTATATAAACAGATTGTCACAAGGAGAAATCTTATATGAAGATGGAGTAATTAAGAGTTTGAACTGCTAGCTTTAACCACAACTGCTAGCTGAAACACAATTTCGGTGCAGATTTCTATAGCAAAGAGACATGTGTGTGGGCCTGCTAAGTCGTTTCAGTCATGTCTGACACTCTGCGGCCCCATGGACTGTATCCCGCCAAGCTCCTCTCTCCATGAGATCCCCTAGGCAACAATAACGGAGCTGGACACCTGGTGGGGTCGCAAAGAGCTGGACACCACTGAGCGTGTACAACAATCACAGCAACAACATGTATTCATTTGCTTATTCACTGCCTGTTTCTCCTATAGAAACAAAAGAACAAAAAGGGCAGAAACCATATCTTTTTTTCCAAGTATATACTCAGCATTTAGAACAGTGCCCAGAACACAGTAGGACTGTCACAAATAGTTATTGGTGGGGGGCGGGGTAGGGAGGTGGAAGAAGAAAAATAAAATAACAGTGTGATGCCTCTGGGTGTGAGCAGAGCTTCTGACCCTCTCCTGCCAGCCACCCCCTCCCGCCCGCCGCCCGAAAGGAAACATTTTCTATCTGGCCGGTCACTGTTCATGATGCAAAAATAAACTGAATAACTGTCCAGAAATACGGATCGATGGAACAAAATAGAAAGTCCAGAGATAAATCCATGTATCTATGGACAACTTACCCTTGGCAAAGGAGGCAAGAATATACAATGGAGAAAATCTGCTTAACAAGTGGTGCTGGGAAAACTGGTCAACCACTTGTAAAAGAATGAAACTAGAGCACTTTCTAACACCACACACAAAAATAAACTCAACACCAGAAACTATAAAACTCCCAGAGGAAAACATAAGCACAACACAATCTAACATAACTCATTGCAGGATCCTCTATGACACCCCCCCCACAGTAATGGAAATAAAGCAAAAACAAACAAATGGGGCCCAATTAAACTTAAAAGCTTTTGCACAACGAAGGAAACTGTAAGCAAGGTGAAAAGACAGCCTTCTGAATGGGAGAAAATAACAGCAAATGAAGCAACTGACAAAGAATTAATCTCAAAAATAGACAAGCAGCTCCTGCAGCTCAATACCAGAGAAATTAACGACCCCATCAAAAAATGGGCCAAAGGACTAAACAGACATTTCTCCAAAGAAGACATACGGATGGCTAACAAACACATGAAAAGATGCTCAACTTCACTCATTATCAGAGAGATGCAAATCAAAACCACAATGAGGTACTATCTCACGCCAGTCAGAATGGCTGCAATCCAAAAGTCTGCAAGCAATAAATGCTGGAGAGGGTGTGGAGAAAAGGGAACCCTCTTACTCTGTTGGTGGGAATGCAAACTAGTACAGCCACTATGGAGAACAGTGTGGAGATTCCTTAAAAAACTGCAAATAGAACTGCCTTATGACCCAGCAATCCCACTGCTGGGCATACACACTGAGGAAAAGAGAACGGAAAGAGACACATGTAGCCCAGTGTTCATCGCAGCACTGTTTATAACAGCCAGGACGTGGAAGCAACCTAGATGTCCATCAGCAGATGAATGGATAAGAAAGCTGTGGTACATGTACACCATGGAGTATTACTCAGCCATTAAAAAGAATACATTTGAATCGGTTCTAATCAGGTGGATGAAACTGGAGCCGATTATACAGAGTGAAGTAAGCCAGAAAGAAAAATACCAATACAGTATACTAACACCTATGTATGGAATTTAGAAAGATGGTAACGATGACCCTACATGTGAAACAGCAAAAGAGACACAGAGATAAAGAACAGACTTCTGGACGCTATGGGAGAAGGTGAGGGTGGGATGATCTAAGAGAATAGCACTGAATCATGTGTATTGTCACATGCAAAGCAGATCACCAGTCCAGGTTCGATGCATGAGACAGGGCACTCAGGGCTGGTGCACTGGGACGACCCTGAGAGATGGGATGAGGAGGGAAGTGGGTGGAGGTTTCAGGATGGGGGACACGTGTACACCCATGGCTGATTCATGTCAATGTATGGCAAAAACCACTACAATACTGTGAAGTAATTAGCCTCCAATTAAAATAAATAAATAAAAAAATATATATATTGGAAAATGTGAAAAAAAATTGTATAACTATTCAAACAGCTAATCTGAATTCAAAGTCTATGTGAATAATTAGGCATTTAAAAAATGGAACTGTCATAAGAATTACACATAATTGGAATTATACAGTAATTAAAAATAATTTAATGAATAAAACTGTAACTTAAATCACATCCATAAACTAATTTAGCAAGGTTGGGGGGGGGGCGCTAAAAGATTAGTAAATTTGTGAGTGTTATGAAATAATAATGCCAGGAACTCTGAGCTGCAGGAGAGGCAAGAGGTAACATCAGGACTGAACGTGAGACATCCAGGCTCTGTGTATCTCCCAAGAGTCTGAATACCGCAGCTTCGTAGTTGGGTATATTTGAACATTCTGGGACCTAATTAAATTATAAAGATTCTTTTCAGTATGTGTCTGTAAGATGTCTGCTTCTTCAGAAAAAAAAAAGAATCTACTTCAATATGCAAATACTGTTGAGGGTATTACGTAATTCCTGGTCTATCACACAGCTTTAGGAATCAAATGGCAAAATAATCCTGCGATCTTTCTCTTTGGAAAGCGTTTTGTTGTGGTTCAGTCCCTAAGTCGTGTCCAGCTCTGCAACCCCATGCAACTCTGCAGTTTGCCAGGCTCCTTTGTCCTCCACTTTTCCCCCCGAGTTTGCTCAGATTCATTCCTATTGAGTCAATGATGCTATTCAACCATCTCATCCTCTGAAAATATAGTCATTTTCAATTATGTGTAAATAATTGAACTAGTCCAATTTAGCCTATTAATAGCACCTGTTATAGGATTTCACCTCATTTGCAAATGAAAATTCCATCTGGTGGTGGTCTACTAACCTGGTTAGAATTTGACATGGGTTATTCGAAATACATAAACAACAGTCTCTGTGTACATATTCACCATGTGTATTTAATGTGTAGATTAATGTAAAAGATTTTAGTGTGTAAGATTAATGTAAAAGATTTTGATCTTTTTAAAAAATTCTAAAACTATCAAACTTTGAAATTCCATATACTGAAAAGCTCTATGCATTAAAAAAAAGCTTTTGTTTCTTTGTGGGTAATAATTGACGTTTATCCCACTGTTACGCTTAAAAGTATTTTGAGAGAATAAAAATCATACTTGGGGGATAATTCTCATTGCTCTAGAAAAACAAAGCACCTGGCAAAGTGTTAGTCACTCAGCTGGGTCACGCTCTTGAGACCCTGTGGAAGGCAGCTCGCTGGGCTCCTCTGTCCATGGGATTCCCTAGGCAAGAATACTAGAGTGGGTTGCCATGCCCTCCTTCAGGGGAACTTCCCAACTTAGGGACTAAACACAGCTCTCCTGCATTGCAGGCAGATTCTTTACCATCTGAGCCACCAGGGAATAACATTTGCTCTTTTATCCCGAAACAACAGCGATGAACATATGATAGAGAATTGAAATCAAGTTGAAAAAGAAGAAAACAAAAGACTGAAAAGTAAGTAACTCAGAAAATTGAAATGAAATTTTAAAAACTGCAAATAAATTATTTAGTTACCCAAATGATAAATTGGTTGATTCGTTTTTAATGCCCTATCTTAGTTCAGGTAGGTATCATTTCCCTTATAAATTCAAGTTAGGTACAATTAAAAATTTAACACAGTGTATTCAGCCAAGTGTATCTATAACTCCAGTGTCTCTGTGTCTCTGCAGAAGACTAGCTTTGGCCTCTCATTTTACTTTACAAAAAGCCTAGGGATTTAGTACCAGAACTATTATATAAGTACTTAATTTCGGAGCGGCAAGTTACTCTTCTGAAATTTTATTTTGAGTGGGAGAAAATGTTTTCTATAATTTATATCCCTTTACAGAGAGAAAAATGAAGCCATATATCTCTCCAAACGAGAATGAGTCCATCCTGAGTCTCTGGTATTGTGGGTGATTGCTTCACCACTGAGCCGCCAGGGAAGCCCCCTGCGCATATACTGTGACAAAAACGAAACGTTATTTCTCCCAAATGAGAAGTGAGTCAAGTATCATTTAAATACGTGAAGCCAAGCAAGGCATATTTTTAAAAAAATCAGACACAGATAATAAAAGGCACTTTGTCAACAAACTTATAGCTTGGTACTTATAGCTTATAGCTATATAAGCTTATAGCTTGACTTTCCAATTAACTTTCTCTTCTTTGAGGGTCAGCACGTTAAAATCAAACCGGCTCAATCAGAGTGGTGAAAGGGAAGGTTAAGAAAGACCCATCTTTATCTGTATGATAAGAACAAGAAAATAAAATAACTTAGTAAATAATTTAATATGGTGGCGGCGGTGGCGGTTTATTTGCTAAGTTGTGTCGACTTTTTGCGACCCCATCGACTGTAGCCAGCCAAGCCCCTCTGTCCATGGGCTTTCCCAGGCAAGAATACTGGAGTGGGTTGCTATTTCCTCTCCAAATTTCATATGGAAAATATGTTAATTTTGCTTTCAAAGTCTGACGGAACAGGTAGCTTCTCTCCCAGTTAAGACATCTTTAAGGAGAGGAGTGGAAGCCTGGGTCTGACTCTCAGCCCTGTGCCCAGCTGTGGGGCTTCAGCAGCCAAGTCTGCTTCCCCATCTGCAGAAAGCAGACGATAATATCCATTCCTACCTTCCAGGGTCAGAGAAATTATATGATATAATCAAAGCAATGTGGTGAGCAGAGTTCTGGCACATGTTAAGGGGCAATTAAATGTTGGTGTATTTCCATCATTATTATTTGAAAAACCCTAAAGTTAACAAGAATACCATTTTTTCCCCCATGTGCAGTTGATATAAAAAGTATCTCCCCTTCCCTTGCTTTCTTTTCTAAATAAGGAATTCCTTTATTTAACTCTGTGAGGAGGGGAGGTAAAGCCAATGTTTTAAGTTCTTGGAAATTAACTGCACTACAAGTATCCTAAAATAACAGGTTTTCATGCTACTTGGAGGACAAGATACTGTTTCCTTCAATAACTTGCAAACTGTATATGCTGATTGTTAGAAAATCATGTCAAAGGAGCAAATTACACATTTTCACACTCTAGTCCCATTTATAGAAAACGGTATTTCATAGTGTACTGCAAAATTTTGTTCTCACTCATTAATGATATTTAAGTTAAACAGAAAGGACTTTTCTTAGTTGAATCCAGATACAGAATTAGAAGGAAATAAAACCTCTTGGAATATGAACAGTCCACTAGCTCACAACTGCAGAATTAATTTTTAACTTTGAAACAGAGAACAGTCTTTAACTTTGAAATAGAGAACAGCTTTCACCTTAAATGATACAAAATCACATTCTTTATTAAACACTATTGAACATGAGATTGTTATGTCTTTATTCTGTCTTCTCAGTGCAAACTGGCTTGGGAAATCTGGCATTGAGGAGGATGGGTAAATAACAATTCAGAGATGGATATCTACACTAAAGATAGGTTTTCTTCAAAATAACAGCAAGGTAGTCTCCAGATTATTGACAAAATAAATCTAAAGGCAACACTTGTAGACAAAACCTCCTTGGTTGGCTTTCTGTAAGTCAAATCGATCACTTCTGACCCGAGCGTGAAATGACTGTGTCCATGACGCTTCTTAGTTTGTGAGCAATCTGCTGTCTCCTAGCTGGGCTTTCACCCTGCTGTTGCACTGCGTGGGAAGTCTGGGCATGTGCCTTCATCGTCTTGGGGCTTCCCTGGTGGCTCAGACAGTAAAGGATCTGCCTGCAATGCAGGAGACCTGAGTTCAGCCCTGGGCTGGGAAGATCCCCTGGAGATGGGAATGGCGACCAACTCCAGTATTCCTGCCTGGAGAATCCCGCAGACAGAGACGACTGAGGGGCTCCAGTGGGCGGGGTTGCAAAGAGTCCGATGTGGCTAACACTTTCACTGTCCCTTTTCAATGTCTTAGCTTATTGTGGCTGCCAGAACAAAGGGCCACAGTCGGGCAGGTTTATGCACACAAGATGATTACTTCTCACTGCTCTGGAGGATACAAGTCTGAGACAGGGTGCCGGGACGGACAGGCTCCGGTGAGCGCTCCCTGCCTGGTGGTAGAAGGTGAACTCACAAGGTTGTGCTCACATGCTGAAGGGATGCGGGATCTCTCAGAGGTCCCTTTTACTAGAGCATTAACCCCACTCACCAGGGCTCCACCCTCATGACCTAATAACCTCCCAAAGGCCCAACTTCCTAACACACGGATCTCCAGCATGGGGAACACAGACATTCACTCTGGATTTTATCTTGATTGCTGGCTACAGATCACTGGAGAAAGGGACAACAGAGGACAAGGTGGTCGGATGGCATCACCAAGCCAGTGGACACGAGTTTGAGCAAGCTCCGGGAGAGGTGAAGGGCAGGGGAGCCCGGCATGCTGCAGCCCTGGAGCTGGCAGGGTCAGACACGACTGAGCAGCAACAACAGCTGGGGAGATTTTCCTGAATCCCCAGCTCTAACTGGATTTTGAGGTAACTGCTCCAGTCCTCACCCTACTTACATCATGTTGGCCAACGGCATGACCCTTGACAATCATGTAAATCCTATGAAAACAGAAAAAGAGCTTGCTGACCTCGAAGTTTTACTATTCCAGTGAAATTCCAAATATGGCTGCACATTTTCCACTGGCCACTGACATGGCAGAGGTGTTCAGTCCAAGGGCCGCCACTCGCGCCCCGGAGAACAAACACTGAGGTTTCTGTGCAGACAGTTTAGAGGCCAAGAGGAGGAAATATAAGATGATGGATATTCCAGGGAAAGGATAAGAGCTAAGTTATCTTTTAGGTGAAAGTGACACATTAAGAAGAGCTTCACACAGGCTCTCCAGGTCACAGCTGGCATTACAGACCAAACAATGACATATTTTCTGAATCTGGAAAGACCGCACTTCATGTATCACACCCTCTGCTCCCCCTAGATTATGCACGACCACAGCAAAGGTAGCTGCTTTAAAATAAAGAGGACACTGATGAATAGAGAATCCCTCCATGGTAGAGAGAGGGCTTCCCTTGTGGCTCAGCTGGTAAAGAATCCGCCTGCCATGCGGGAGACCTGGGTTTGACCCCTGGGTCAGGAAGATCCCCTGGAGAAGGGAAAGGCAACCCACTCCAATATTCTGGCTTGGAGAATTTCATGGACTATATAGTCTATGGGGTTGCAAAGAGTCGGACACGACTGAGTGACTTTCACTTCACTTGGGTAGAGATAAGAAAAACCTTGATCAAGGGCATTTGGCTGTTTAGACCATCTTAGAAATTCGGACAACTCTGACAGAAATTAAATTATTTTCTGGAAATGATCCAAATGTGAACTTTCAAAACTCAGAGACATTTCAGATAGCTGTATTCCTTCTTGCAGGAGTTTAATCTGTCCAGTTCTGAGACCACGGGTGGGATGATATGTGACAGAGAGTTTCTGTCCCAGGTCTGGCCCCCGCCCGGCGGCCCTGGGCATGCAATCCTTCTCTGACTTCAGGGAGCTGAAGTCTCTGAGTGAAACAAGAGTCATCTGCACAGCCTTAATGGGCTGGCTGATTGGGGTCCGCGCTTGCTGGTCTACTCCTGCCTGGTTCAGCTGCAAGCACATTGAAGGGGTCACAGGAAGGAAAGCATGTATGATCAGACGCTGGATCTGCCTGGTGTCAGGAAAATGAAGCCACCCCCACAACTGCCACCTGAATGTGATCCAATTCCAAAGACCAGTTCCTATTTGACATGAGAGTTTCCTAACTGCAGGGTCGGGAAGAGGCCAGGCCTTGTCCCAGGCTGACAGCAGAATGGTAGGCTCAGAATTTGCACAGCAAAAAAGGTGCCACAATTGCAACTCTGGAACGTTAACAATTGGTTAGGCGGCAACCAAACTTCTGAATAAAGTTGGTTGAGATTCATGCGCATTTGCACTTCTTCTAAAGCTACCTTACTCTGCGTGTGATCACAACAGTTGTCTTGATGCCCCTAACTCATGGTGGGGGGCCTCACTCATCTCCTCTCCAGAGCGCGTCTCCTCTGCTCCTGCTTTTCTCTCCTCTCCATGCTTAAACGGCACCTGCGGCAGGCCTCTGGTGCATCCCTTGGCACGCCCTTCCTCTCGCTGGCCCCTCCACTAATGCCCACGCCATGTCAGCAGCTGCTGTGCCCATCTACCTAGTCTTAGAAGTAAGCAGGTGGCTAATCTTTGGTCATTGGAAGGACTGATGTTAAAGCTGAAGCTCCAATACTTTAGCCACCTGATGTGAAGGGCTGACCCATTGAAAAAGACTCTGATGCTGGGAAAGATTGAGGGCGGGGGGAGAAGGGGACGACATAGGATGAGATGGTTGGATGGCATCACTGACTCAATGGACACGAACTTGAGCAAATCTGGAAGAGAGTGGAGCATAGGAAAGCCTGGCATGCTGCAGCCCATGAGGTTGCAAAGAGTCAGGCAAAACTTATTGACTGAACAACAGCAGCAATCTTTGGTCTAGTAATTAAAAAGTCAAAGAAATAATGGAATGTGCCTGGAATTTCTCTTACAGTGCTTAATCATCCATAACACAGACTGTTTGAAATCTACTGAAAATTGGCTTTTCATTTCCGGCAAGAGAAAAACCCTCATTTATAGTTTATTACCCAGCATACTTTGTCTAGGGTACTGTACCAAGGTATGAAAGCACAGTTATCACTATTTTTTGAAAGCTCTATGCTAAAGGCTCTATTCTGAAATACTCTGAAAACTGAGACCTACAGGGGACTCAGGCCCTGGGCTCATGTACAAAATCTATTATGCTCTTATCAGTACGTCTGTCTGAACACTACCTCTTTCCAAATACTTACAGACATTGGAAAGAACGGCCCTCTAATCTGAGGCAGTCGAAAGAAACAAGACCTCAGTGCCATGCAAAACAAGCCAGGTGTGGCCTGACACAGAACTTTACAGTCTAAAGGGAGAAACTCTTGCCCTGGATGGAAACCCTGGAGGTTTTACAGCGAACTCCCTTTAAATAAAAGCCCTCCACCAAGTAAAGCGTAGTAGGAGAGAATGGTGCCTGCTAGTCTGCCCCTGGTTCCTAGTGCATTCAGCGGCTGTGGAGGAAAGAGAGGAGCCCAGGTATCAGAGCCCACAAAGTGCTGCCACCAGGAAACCCCCGTGCTGGGGCGGCTAGACCGCCCTGTCCACGGGAGAAGATGCCTCGGGAACAGGGAGTAGCAGACAGTACAGGAACGTATCACGTGACACAGTCATGTGACCTCTTCCCCGCTCCTTACTACTGTAAATCTCTTTCAACCTGCGCGGCTCCCAGGACGCAGTCACTCAGTAGAGTGCCCTCCAGCTGCAAGGGGTGGAGCGGTTCCCTAGCGGAGCCCTGAGGTCAGTTCAGTTCAGTAGCTCCGTCCTGTCTGACTCTTTGTGACCCCATGGACTGCAGCACGCCAGGCCTCCCTGACCATCACCAACTCCCAGAGCTTGCTCAAACTCATGTCCATTGAGTCGATAATGCCATCCAACCATCTCATCCTCTGTCATCCTCTTCTCCTCCTGCCCTCAATCTTTTTCCAGCATCAGGGTCTGTTCCAATGAGTTGGCTCTTCTCACCAGGTGGCCAAAGTATTGGAGCTTCAGCTTCAGCATCAGTCCTTCCAGTGAATACTCAGGACTGATTTCCTTTAGGATTCAGCTGAGCCCTGGGCACCTCAGATCCTCCTGTCCTCCTGTGGAAGCTCGTGTTTTCCCGTCTGCCTCCTTTCTCCCCACCACTTGAGTATCTAATATTCAGACACAGCTGCCTGCCCAGGGGGAGGTCTGAAGATGCCTCAAAGTCCCCACATTACAAGGCTGCTTCCTCCGCAGACGTCCAAGGGGCTCACATCCTCATCCTCAGTACAAGCACTCTTCCAAGTGCTTCTCACCTGCTAACACCTCTTCTAACACTTTTACCACAGGCAGAGCGTGAATTGTGTTCCCAGAAAAGACGAGGTCCCAACTCCCAGGACCTCAGAACGGACCTTCTTTAGACACCGTCTTTACAGAGGGGGTCAATTTAAAACGAGGTCATTAGGGTGGACCCTAATCCCGTATCTGCCACCCATCACAGTATTCTTGCCTGGAGAATCCCACGGACAGAGGACCCTGGTGGGCTACAGTCCATGGGGTCACAAAAGTCAGATACAACTTAGCAGGCATAATACGGTATAGTAGGTGCCCTTACAGAAAAAGGGGAGTATTTGGACACATGCCAAGAGGGAAGAACCGTATGAAGAGACATGGAGAAGACAGCCATCTGTAAGCCAAGGAGAGGGGCCTGGGGCAGACCCTCCATCACGGCCTCAGAAGGAATCCACTTCTGCCAACACCTGGAGTTTAGACCTGCAGCTTCCAGACTGTGAGATGACACATTTTCACTGTTTAATCACTCAGATAGTGGTACTTCATGGTGGTGGCCCGTGAAACCAGCACACACACCATCTACCTTGTTCAGTGACCCATCATCACCTCATGATATACTGAGTGCCCACCCACGCACACAGGCCAGCCTGTAAGCTCACCCCGTCAAGTTTCATCCACTTTGTCCATTAATCTAAGCATCCTAATTGCTCAGAACAGCACCTGACATTTAGCACTGTTCAATGAATACTTACTGAATAACTAAATCATTTCAAGGCACCAACTCTATCATATTCATAGGTAATTCGAGGTGACAATCAGGGCTAAAAGTTAAGGAAAAGACCTTGGACTTAAAAGCTCAGTAGTTACTTAATATAGCCTATAAAATGTGCCTTGTCAGGTTACTGTCCACAGGGTCACAAAGAGTCGGACATGACTGAGCGACTTCAGCTCACCTGTCAGATGTTGAACATGAAAGTAAAACTTGCAAGGTTTGATTATTTTTCTAATCATATCTCTACTTATCTCATGATTTTTGGGGTGAAGTTTTGGCTGGACCGTTTCGGTAGTCAAAATATATCTTTTAGTAGAAGATTCAAAATAACTCTTTCCTTTTGACCAGAAACTTAATTCGACCCTGGAGAGCTTACAAGCTTTTAAATTCCTGAATCAATTAAACATCTTGAAGCATAAATAAGAAGCAAAAAATCCCATTAGAACAGTTGTGAACGAGCAACAATATTTAAAGCCCAGTGCTTTAGAATTTACTCGAGAAAAGATTGATACATCATTGACTATCCAAGACTGACTTGGGCAATGCTATTACTTTATAGATGAGAGGGAAGAGGCATAGAGAAATTCAATAAAGGGTCATATTTCACAGGGAGATGGCAGCTGGACTTCCAGTGGACAGCAGGAAGCCAAAGCAGCAATAGGGCCCTTGCTGTACCATTCTTTCTGTAAATCCAAAGTTCAGAAACCAAGATACACTTTCAGCCAGGTAGAATGGGGCAGAAGAAGCAAAGATACAGTCGTAAAAGTAGCAGCGGTAGTAACAGAGGTTCTTTTTAAAAAGAATGAAAGACACATTGCTCACTGCATTCCGTGTTTATTCTTTAAGAAATTACTTAGCATTTAATGTGTGCCAAGCATCAGAAACACAGCCGCTCCCGGGTGCAGGAGGAGGAGGAAGGAAGGTTGCAGCTGGGAAGCCACTACGCCCTACGCAGGTAGGACATGTGGAGGTGTTGGCTTGTTCCTTCTCTTGGGGCTCCTTTTCACCCTCCTCCATGCGGGCAGTCCCCTCCCACCTCCGTGGATGAAATCAGCACTGGTTCCAGGAAGTGGCTCCTGGCTCTCAGACTGTAACAAAGCGGCTGAGACACTTGGTCACTTCGAGTCATGGTCTCAGACCAGGAACTAAAGTGCCAGCTCAGCGTAATAATCAAAACGGTCAAACCATTAGTTGCTCAGTCATGGTGACCCCTTAGACGACAGTCCACCAGGGTCCTCTGTCCACGGGATTCTCCAGGCTTGAATACTGGAGTGGGCGGTCCTTCCCTTCTCCAGGGGACCTTCCCGACCAGGGAATGAACCCAGGTCTCCTGCACTGCAGGCAGATTCTCTACCCTCTGAGCCGCCAGGGAAGTCGCAAAGTTTGTTTGAAATCTGCAGCTCCCTTGCCTGCCATCAATGGCAGCCTCTCCCTTTCCTGTTTCCCATCCTCGCTTCTTGTTAACTCTTGCTTCTGTGGAATCTTCAGAGACTTCAGAATTCAGAGTCTCTCCCTTCCAGCTCCCTGGAGTGACTTCACCCCGGAGGGCCCCACACGCGTGCCAGTGCCTCGCCCGTCCAGCTGGGTGGCTGCGGGTCTTCCCTCCATCCAGGCCTCTGGCAGGGTCTCCAGCTCCTCTGCTCGTCCCTGCGGCCCCCTCAGCTGGTCCACCTGACGGGCTTTAAAGCAATCCCTTGCTTGCCGTCCCCTGCACAAGCCCCTACGCTGAATATTTGTGCGTGCGCTTTCCTGTCAAGCTCTCATAATTAACAGGATGAACATCAGAAGGGGCCCCCACGCAGCGATTGTTTTCTTGGCTCTGTTTCTGGCAGTGGCCCGGCGGGCTCTCAGAGTCCAGATTCACCAGAGGGCGCAGACAGCAGTGTTCCTCTACGCGCCTGCGGTCTACGTGTCAGTTTGGAAGGTGACATCTACTGTCTCAGGCCTGAGCAGACTCCCGGGTGAACCACTCCGTTCGGACATCCTCCTGGAGCACTGCTGCAAGAACAATCCAGCCAGAGTGGGCAGACGAAAAACCCAAACAGAGGCACGGCCCCAGGAGGAGGGCCCGCAAAGCGCAGACGTGGTCCACGTGCGACACTCCAAGGGGCACACCCAGTGATGTTCTGCTCCAGTAAATTAAACGACGTATTTTCGAGTTCCCTCAAGCGCCAGGTGTTAAGAAAGAGACAAAAATGTGAAAGCACAGACCCCACTCCCCTGCCCCTGGCAAATACATTAAGGAGTTGCTGAGAAGGTCTGTGAGAGACGGAGATGTTCTCAGAGAAGACCAGCTTTTACGTGACAAGAAAAAAGCTAGTCGAAATAGTCAGGTTGGTTGTCTTGTGTTCATGGAAGCCGGCAGATGAAAAGTCATTTTTAGAGCTGAGATGATCTGCTGACCGCATGAAATGAGGGTATCCCACAGGGCTGCACTCTCAGCTTCTGTGGCGGTAGGTGAACTGACCGATGACCACACTCGCTGGGTCAGCCCTGGAGTCCATAACAACCTCATGAAGGCCGTGGACTCAAGGCCATGGGAAGCCTCCTGGGAATTACTCGGCACTGCCCAGGAAGGTGGGGCGAGTCGGTACCTCAGTGCAGAGCGCTGGTTTCTGCTTGTGTCTAAGCGTTACTTGGCATAAACATTTGGCACCCTATATTTGATATTTGCTGTGGTTTAGTCGCTAAGTCATATCTGACTCTTTTACCACCCTGTGGATTGCAGCATGCCAAGCTCCTCTGTCCATGGGATTTCCCAGCAAGGACACTGGAGTGGGTTGCCACTTCCTTCTCCCGGGGATCTTCCTGACCCAGGGATCGAACCTGCATTTCCTGCATTGGAGGCAGATTCTTTACCACTGAGGCACCTGCAAAGGCCCACATTTGATGTTTAGAGTTCTCCAAAGAGACGGCTGTGGGCTCATCCCTTCGCTCCATATATGTCAAACAGAATAATCTATGACAGTGTCCAGTTTTAGACTCTAGGAAGCTAATGCCTGGCTCCAGTCTATTTAAGTTAGTGACTGCAAAAAAGAGAGCAATCAAAAAGCGACTTTGATGTTTAATATTAATATGTCTTCCTATATATAGAAAATTCCAGCATTCTAAAAATAACCCAGAGACTGGCATGGAAGGCTTACCATATAAATGATGGCCATTCTGAAAAGCAGTTACAATAGGAGTGGCTAATACTCTGTTACATAATTGATCCCTTTACAGAGGAACTTGACTGAAATTTATTCACTCTTGCAGCCACGTGACAATGTTCCAGAGGCACAGAAGCAATGGGGAATTCATATTTCGCCCTGGCGTTCTTCAGTGATGGGGCTCACGGTAAAAACTTCAGAAGCCGCTTTCTCATTATTTGCTTAATGGGAAAAATGTATGTGGAGGGTTATATACAACATTTACAGACTTAGTTCAGTTCAGTCACTCAGTCATGTCTGACTCTTTGCGGCCCCATGGACTGCAGCATGCCAGGCCTCCCTGCCTATCACCAATTCCTGGAGCTTGCTCAAACTCATGTCCATTGAGTCTGTGATGCCACCAACCATCTCTGTTGTCCCCTTCTCTTCCCGCCTTCAATCTTTCCCAGCTTCAGAGTCTTTTCCAATGAGTCAGTTCTTCGCATCAAGTGGCCAAAATATTGGAGCTTCAGCTTCAGCATCAGTTCTTCCAATGAATATTCGGGACTGATTTCCTTTAGGATGGACTAGTTTGATCTCCTTGCTGTCCAAGGGACTTTCAAGAGTCTTCTCCAACACCAGTTCAAAAGCATCAATCCTAGACTTAAGAGGGATATAAATTATACTATACTCAAGGAAGATGAGAAATACGTCGAATCTTTTACATAAACTTATATATAATTGTATATATTATCTATTTTACTATATAATATAACCATATATTTTTATATATAAGTGCTCATTTCTATGGAGATATACATACATAAAATTTACGCATGGCTGTGTGTTTACAAGTGTATGTGTGAACATGAATGACTGTGTGCATATGTGTGTTTGTGCATTTGTGTGTGCAAGGAGGGGTGTGTGTGTGTGTGTGTCTTCATATAACTGGGTGTTTCTTTGGCACTCAGAATGCCCACAATCTAGGGAGATGTCCAACATTCATAGTCACCTAACCTGCACTTTCTTTCCTTAAAATAATTTAAAATAATACTGGACACACACACACAGAGTGTCTAGGAGAGAAGAAGTCCGTCCAGCTGATGAAAGAGAAAAGTCC
Organism: Neotragus moschatus; assembly: GCA_006410615.1. Lineage (NCBI taxonomy): Eukaryota > Metazoa > Chordata > Mammalia > Artiodactyla > Bovidae > Neotragus > Neotragus moschatus. Next base: position 32,917 of record SJYA01001712.1, on the reverse strand, counting down.
GCCTCTCCTGCCTGCTCAGTCTGGTGCTCCTTGCAACTGTGGGCCCCGCCACGTCACCATCATAATGCCCCCACCCCGAGTCGTGGCCTGCAGAACCTGCTCAATCCAATTCCCTGGCTTCCCATTTCCTGTGAGTTCAGACCCTCTTCACGCATGGCACGCTGACAACCTCAGAGTTTAAAGGGATACGACATCCCGAGCTGCTTTACCAAGAAAAGAAGTAGCAGAATGCCCTAAATCTCAGCTCCAATTTCTATTAAAATGTTTATGTAACTGCTGTGATTTTCCTTTGCAAACCTGTCATAAAAAGACCAAACAAAAACTAACTTGAAAAGTGGAAAAGAACAATAAGGTATGCAAGAATTGTATTATTCTGTGTACCTTATTTTTGCAAAGGTGAATTGTTATATAAAATGATTTGCTAAGTAAAGTCATTGCAGAATGATCCTCCTTTTAAAAGACTGTAACGTTTCATTTTAAACAGTTTTGCCAGACGGTGATGTATAATAAGAAATGATAGTAGAATTAGAATTTTGCTAATTGTCTGCAATGACATTCACTTAATACCATGATTACTTTATACCTCTACTTCAGAATTGCATATTTGGTTTCATGCATGTAATTGTTCAATAAATGATGCACAAATCATCTAATTTTCTAGCTTTTCAAACATAATTAGGCATATTAACATATGTGAATTTAGCCTTTTATCAATTATTATCCAACTTAGAGTAGTTAAGTTTATTAGTAATAAACGACTTACTCAGTCCTTTAATGTATGTAATTATGCTTACCTTGCTGCTACTGCTAAGTTGCTTCAGTCGTGTCCGACTCTGTGCGACCCCATAAACAGCAGCCCACCAGGCTCTGCCATCGCTGGGATTCTCCAGGCAATAACACTGGAGTGGGTTCCCATTTCCTTCTCCAATGCATGAAAGTGAAAAGTGAAAATGAGGTCGCTCAGTCGTGTCCAACTCTCAGCAACCCCATGGATTGCAGCCTTCCAGGCTCCTCCATCCTTGGGATTTTCCAGGCAAGAGTACTGGAGTGGGGTGCCATTGCCTTAGGTACACTTAAAATATCCGCAGCGAGAAGACGGCCTCCAACCATACTCTTGGCACGTGAGCATTCAAAGTCGCTCATTCATGTCTGACTCAGACCCCATGGACTATGGCCCGCCAGGCTCCTCTGTCCGTGGAATTCTCCAGGCAAGAATACTGGAGTGGGTCGCTGTGCCTCCTCCAGGGAATCTTCCTGACCCAGGGATCCACCCCATGTCTCTACATCTCCTGCATCGGCNTAGGTACACTTAAAATATCCGCAGCGAGAAGACGGCCTCCAACCATACTCTTGGCACGTGAGCATTCAAAGTCGCTCATTCATGTCTGACTCAGACCCCATGGACTATGGCCCGCCAGGCTCCTCTGTCCGTGGAATTCTCCAGGCAAGAATACTGGAGTGGGTCGCTGTGCCTCCTCCAGGGAATCTTCCTGACCCAGGGATCCACCCCATGTCTCTACATCTCCTGCATCGGCAGATGGTTTCTTTACCACTAGCACCACTGGGAAGCCCATGCTTTTAGGCAGTGACTCTCAAACATAAGAAGCGTCTGGAAGGCTTGTAATAACATAATTGCAAGACTCCTGACTCAGACGCTAGGGGCGGTAGTTTGAGAAGCTATTTCCTAAAAAGTTTCCGGTTGATACTGACACTGATGGTCTGGTATTCACACTTTGAGAACTGCTTTAGGACAAGTTTAAACTCAGGGTAATTGCTATGGCTGAAATTTCAAGGTAAAGCGCGTCGGCAGTTAACACTGGTAAATGTTGATGACCAGCATCATCAGATGTTTCAGACTAAAAATCACTTAATTCCAGTAACAGTTCAAAGTTTCTCAGCCAATTCATGAACTCACGGAAAAGCTTTTGGAAGTTAATTTTGTTAATAGTGAAATATCAGTTGCTCTTTTCGACTAACTACGCATCCATTTTCAATTCCAAGTTTACAGTACTTTGTGAAAAGTTATCTAAAGACAGTATCTTAGGAATGTTTTAACTTCTGAAGAACCACTCTGTAAAATTATTCCAAGTATAGTATTATTTTTGAAATGTTTTGAAAATAAAATCTGTAAATTTTTGCTGTATTTGTTCAAAATAAGGTGGATGTTTTTAATAAAAATATTTGTTAAAGCATCAAAACACTTCAGCTTCCAGTTTTTGAGTGTTTTTTAAATTATTTTAGCAATTGACAACTGTGTGCCAAAAAATAGAACTATATCTATATAAAAGCAAGGAAGGAACAGACTAAATTAACCTAAGCACAATAATGTGGTAAAAATTTAAACCATGCTCAAGATTCAGTTTCATCTGGTCTAGTGGTGAGCCTTGAATCACCTCCATTCAAGGTAGTGCCTTTGGAAGGAACTTGTGTTTAACTGGATAAATTTATAAACTATGCCAGAATTGCATGACATCTGCAAGGCCGGCAGTTTTGAAGTATCTAAAAGTGACAAAATACTTCAAATAATAGTAAATGAAACAAACTGTTCAGTTTTGTCACAAAAATACTTATCAAACAAAAGTAGAATGACTTTAACCAAATAAATGTGATGTTTTCATTCAAATATTTATCCATTAAAATATAAACAAAGTTATAATGAGAATAACCTCCAATTACTAAAATTTGCTCTGACTTTTCCAAATACTTTAGCAACAGTAAAGTTAGCTTATCCTCAATTAAAAATAGTACAGCGTGGTCAGAGTTAACGGAACATGCTGTTATTCTGTGAACATAAAGCAATAAAATATAAAATGTATCTTTGATGAAGATCACAAGGTTATATTTTTTAAAAATTAAGATATTTTGGGAGGTATCCTTCAGGAAAACACTAGAGGTAAAATATTTGAGAGAAATGTAGTGAATGTGCCAGTTAAAAGTATCTAAACTGTATCAAGAATATCATTCCATGTATGTTCATATTTAATGTTCAAATAATTCATATATTTTTGTGAGGGAGTTAACGTGCATATATTTTGTTATATTTTATTTTTGAAAAGAATTTCATTAAAATGATTTATATATGTAACTTTTTATAAGTTCACAAATGTAATAAAACTTTTTATTGATTAATATGCACTTTTAAACATTACACATTTCCAACATCCTCTCTCATTCTCAAAACTGTCTCCAATTGAGAACAGATTACATAGTTGATCAAATTTCACTTTTTATTTTTCTATGTTTTACCTCCTCTTCCACCTTAAAAATAATGTATTTTATTTTCCTCCCTCAGAATTCTTAGTAAAAAAGAACACAGACAAATTTAAATCTGCTTTCATTAACATGTCTTAGCATCTCAATTTTACTCTTTGTCTTTAAGAATCTCTTACAATCTTTTGTAATGACCTAGTTTATAAAAGCAAGCCTTGATATGTATGAAAGTGAAGTGAAAGTGAAAGCTGCCTAGTCGTATCTGACTCTTTGTGACCCCACGGACCATACAGTCCATGGAATTCTCAGTGGGTAGCCTTTCCCTTCTCCAGGGGAACTTCCCAACCCAGGGATCAAACCCAGGCCTCCTACATTGCAGTGGATTCTTTACCAGCTGAACCACTAGGGAAGCCCAAGAATATTGGAGTGGGTAGCCAATCTCCTCTCCAGCAGATCTTCCTGACCCAGGAAATCCAACTGGGGTTTCCTGCATTGCAGGCGGATTCTTTACCAACTGAGCTATATGTACGCGTGTGCTCTGAAGGACTTGAACGGACCAGTTGAGACAAGACCTCACATAGGTACTCCCTCCCTAGTGAAGTTCTCCGGATACCTGGTTCACTCAATCCCATTGAGATGGGCTCTCAATGGGATTAACTGAGAGCCCTTCATTAAGAATGAATGAAGTCTTAACCATGTGTATATTTTGACTTGGTGAATATGTAAATCCTTGTTGAACACAGGAGATCTAAAGTCCAATATGCAACCAGTAAAGAGATTTTGTTTTCTAGTCCAGTAGTTGGTCTGCTAGTGACTATGCTGTCTCCTTTAAGATCAGATCTAAGATATCTTCATCACCAAAAACACTGGAGATAAATTAAAGCAAATTATTATTTCGTTGACTGTTTTTTGTATGACGGGCTTTTCTCTGGAGTTGCTCATTTCCATGTCAAAGAGAAAAAAAATATTGTGCATCTCTAATATAAACAGACTATTTTTAAATTATCCTCACCCAACTGGAAGAACTATCAGTTTAAAAACCCATGCAGAGCTTCTCTTCCCACTGTAATAATTGCCAGTCTGCTGTAACATCATGTGACCGGAGGTATGTGACTGCATCACGTTAGGACAAAGTCAGAACCAAAACCGTCTTTACACCAACGATTTGGCTTTTCAGTTTTTTCTGAATTATTTAATTTACTTATTCGCCTATTTTAGCAAGATCACACCCTTAGCATTTCTTATGAAAGTCCTTTAGGCCTCCATGCCTGTGGAGGGCAGACTCTCAGGTGGCCCTCATTACCCACCTCCCCGTATTCATGCTCACACTTAATCCCCTCCTCCCAAGGGCGTGGGAACCTAGCAAAGCTGACAGCATGTCCTTTCAGCACCAAGGTTTCACAAGGCACTGATCTCACCCTTTCAGACTCTTCTTTGCTGGCCTTGATGAAGCAAGAAGCCACGGGCTGGAGAGGCCCATGTAATCAGAAATGGAGCAGGGCCCCCATCCAGCAGAGAGCAGAAAGCTGGAGTCTTCAGTCTAACAACTCTTGAGACCTGTGAACAACCTGCCAACAGCCACAGGAGCTTGGAGATGGTCCCTTCCACAGTCAAGGTGTCAGATGAGACCTCAGCCCTGCCCAAGACCTTGAATTCACTCCCGTAGAGACCCCTCTCCTACCCTCTGGCTCAAGCAGTGGTGCTAAGTCACTTCCGTCATGCCCGACTCTGCGAGCCTGTGGACTGTAGCCCCACAGGCTGTGTCTGTGCATGGGATTCTCCAGGCACGAAGACTTCAGTGGGTTGCTGCGCCCTCCTCCAGGGCGTCTTCCTGACCCCGGGATCGCGCCTGCACCTCTTAAGCCTCCTGCACTGGCAGGCGGGTTCTTGACCGCTAGCGGAGCCAACTTGGCTCCGCCTGGACTCCCGATCCACACGCACTGTGAGACCGAAAGTGAGTGTCGCCCTAAGCTTCCAAATACGCGATAATTCGTGTACAGCAATGGGTAACTAACACTTGATACTGTTTTGGGGTCACATAAACTATTAATGGATTTTACTTATAAGTATGTCAGTAGCAGGACTATGCCACAACCACGCTTTTCATTGAGAGACACAGAAGGGCACAGGCTTTGAAGTCAGGCGGAGCTGCACGTGTAACCGGCACGTTTATGTAAAGTACTTAAACTCTCTTGGGCTCGGTTTTCTCACCTCTAAGAGGGGTTATATTGGGCCAAAGAGTTCATTTGGCTTTTCCATACAATATCACATGTTTCTGTAATGTTGTATGGAAAATCCTGAATGAACTTTCGGGCCACCCCAATATTATTGTTACTTCAGAGGGCTGTCGGGTGTATAAGAAGTGTGTTCTCTTACCAGGTCATCTGGAGTTGCAACTATTAAAATTTTAAAGAAAACACTATAAGCTATAACTTTGGAAATTTTTTTCCCCCTTATCTCTGGGCACTCTGCCATTCTACCTTGACAACTCTTCCCCTTTTCAGCTCGGTCTACTGCCCCAGCTGTTGGGTCTCAGCAAAGATGTAGTAATTGTTGTCCTACCAAAGGTCAGAGTCTTTTCACAGACAAGACGTCCAGGTTTGGGTGCCTGAAAGATGGATGATTGAATCTCTGAGTTGACTGACTGCAGCTCTTCCCACCTTCATTTCTTTATTCTGCTCTGGCTGTGCACCCTGTTCCCATAATCCTTTATGGTTTGGAAGCAGAGAAGTGTGATCATGGAAAGCAGTAAAGTTTCTGATGCTTTTGCTTAAAATTCTCTTACCCACACTTCTGTTACCTGGGTAACGAATGCGCTTGCTGTACCCAAACACACATGCGACTGGTGGGAGATGACCAGCTAAAGAGTTGCTCTGCAGACAAATCAGAGCTGGGAGAAAGTCATATGTCGGAAGAGATTAAATGTTCAGCACACTCCATCACTCTGTTGATTTGGTCTTTAAAATGTGTAATTCAACATTTTCAACGTACTCAGAAGATGAAAAAAGAGCGCATTTTTCATAGCTTATATGACATACCCAGTGGAATAGTTAAGCAAATCGCTCCATCAGTCCTGCAAAGCAGGGGTAAAAAGTGGTCAATAATTTTAACAAACGCTAAGCAACTTCTGCTGGCAAGGTCCTCCTGGAGGAAATCCAATACCTTCTCTCCCCACAAAGATCAGAGAGAAACAGTGACTCACTTCCTACAGGAACATCATATTAATGATTGAACATATTTATGCACCTTTTGAGCCTTTTTTTTCACTTTATTACCTGAACTAATAGAACCTTCTTTTCACTTCATACAGACGTCACACTGTCACTCTGTGCTTGCTGACTTGATTAGTCGGGTCTGACTCCTTGTAACCCCGTGGACGGTAGGCTGCCAGGAAACATGTTTTAAAAATAAACTCTAGCCTCAGATCTTATTCTTTTTTTTTTTTTTAAAGGATACTACAGATTTATATTGATATTGTTTATGCAAAGATGGGCTCAATAAAGGACAGAAATGGTATGGACCTAACAGAAGCAGAAGATATTAAGANAGTGTTCATTGGAGGGACTAATGTTGAAGTTGAAACTCCAATACTTCGGCCACCTGATGCGGAGAGCTGACTCATTGGAAAAGACCCTGATGCTGGGAAAGATTGAGGGCAGGAGGAGAAGGGGACGACAGAGGATGAGATGGTTGGATGTCATCACCAACTCAATGGACATGGGTCTGGGTAGACTCTGGCAGCTGGTGATGGACAGGAAGGCCTGGTGTGCTGTAGTTCATGGGGTCATAAAGAGTCAGACATGACTGAATGACTGAACTGAACTGTTGTTTAGTCACTAAGTCCCATCTAACTCTTTTGTGACCGCATGGACTATAGCCCCCTTAGGCTCCTCTGTCCATGGGATTCCCCAGGCAAGAATATTGGAATGGGTTGCCATTTCCTTTTCTAGGGGATCTTCCTGACCTAGGGATGGAAACCAGGTCTCTTGCATTGGCAGGTGGATTCTTTACTACTGAGCCACCTGGGAATCACAGTCTTATACTATTGAGAGGTGTTCATAAGATTTGTTTTGGTCCTTGGAAAGATTAAAGGTGGAGAGGTGCCTAACCTTTTGAACTGGATAACATGACATAAGGCTGAAGATTCGCCAGTGTTTTTATTTGGGTTTTCAACTATCAATGTGAAATCATCAAAAACTTTAAAAACATTTCTTCACAAATCTTTCTGAAAGACATTGATATGAAGGAATCTCATTGTCATAATAAAGACCATCTTAAATCCACCCTAAATTCCACCTCAATCCATGTGAAAGTCCACCTTTTTGAGAGAGACGTAAAATCTAAACAGTCCTCCCACCCCTTACCTCACCTCACGATGGAACTGGAACATTTTTCTCCTCAGATTTAATTCTTACAAATTATGTAACAGATTCTGTCAGTGTGCAGCTTGTAATTAGCAGGTAAAAACAACTCCTGAGGCTTGCACTAACTATTCCATAGGAAGGGCAATTTTAAAGTAAATGGCATCACAGTGCTCTCAGAAGCACCAGGATAACTTCTCTGAATTAATGATGCTTTGGAGAATTTGGTTTATTTTTTAAAAAGAAAAATAAATATTTTATCCATTCTTATACAGTCAAGTAAAGCACAGACACATTTTACGATGGACCAACAGAAAGCAAATTCTGAAAACTAAACATCTCAGTCCCTAAGAGGGCAATTATTTAAAAAGCAGGCAATAAACAGTCATCATGAGAAGTTCAGGAATGATTTCAGCACTAAATAATAAACAAGGATGTCAGAGGTGCTGTTGTAAAGTCAACAAATATTCCATGACTGTCCACCATGTCCACCTCAGTAGGAATTACCAGTTTATGACAAAAGGAGTCTTGTGGACGCCATGAAAAATAGCAAAAAGTATTGAACAAAGTCATCAGGAGGAATTTAAAGAGATGAGTCAGAAAACAAAACTCAACACGAATAGGCTGAGAGTTTTAAGTGGAAAAGAATGTTTACATACAGGATGTGTGGCTACTGGCTGGACCCCACGTGGAGGATGTCAGTCAGATCTCAGCTCAGTTTAATAGCCTCTTAAAGGACCCATCCCCCAACCAGCAGCACAGAAAAATCACGGTCATATCCATTCAACAAATACCCATGGAGGCTCTGGACTAGACGCCGTGGAGACACAGCGATACACAGAACAGGAACCAACCTTCTTTAAGCTTGTGGTCTTGGGACAAAGTTAACCAAACCACCATGTAAATAATGTAAAATTGCAACTGTGGGAAGGAAACATGGGAAGGAGTGTGTGAAGGATCTGAGGACAGTTGGGGAGATTTTCCTGAAGAACCACTGCCTGGGCTCTGCTCTGAGAGAGGAACAGATGCAGGTCTGGGGCTCCTCTGAGAGATGAATTTTTGCAGGTCTGGGGGAACACTCCGAGTTGAAGGGAGAATGTGAGATGACTCGGGGACCTTCAAAGAACTAAAAGGACATCAATGGCGGTAACCTGGCCTAGAGAAGTGGGACCTACTCTGTGAACTTTGTGACTTAACAATCACAACAACCGGTGAAAATAGTTTTACTATAATTCTCATTATAGATATGTGGAAAGCAAGGCTTTAGGAATCTTAAACAGTTTATGCACAGTTACCCAAAAAGTAAATGACACATCTTGATCTGATAACATCGGTTGGTGTGCATCCCCTAAAAACACCATACAGTTAGACTGGGGGGGGGGATTCCCCACAACCTCCTCTGCCTTGGACCGCCCCACCCTCACACCACAGCATGCAAGCTCCATCAATGGGCCTCCTTTTCCTATCTACTGATGATTCCATATTACAGTAACATCTTAGTTTGCATTCTTAGATGTGGGCAATGAGACACTATAACAGCAGATGAGGAGAGAGGATTTAATAGAAGTATATGCCATAATGAAGGTATATACATTAATTTCTGTAAATTCCAAACTACTGGTACGGGAAGGTATATCATGAACTTTCCACAACACAGTTTCATGTCAAATGTGTGAAAATATTCTATTCCTACATACGTTAGGTAACAACACTTGGTGTTTCCCAAGAGGTAGTAAATGCTTAAGATATAAATGGTTCAAAGCATTTTATTTTTAGTTAAGTTAATGGACCATGAAGATCAATTCAACTTACTGAGTCCCTTATGGCAGGTGATTCCTATGCACTAAGCATCTTTTTTAGCTGACTTCCAGGATGTCATCTTCTGCTGATTTCCTCATTTCCTTGTCTCCCTACTGGTCTCCCCACCTTCCTACTCGGGGTTTGGGGGGCTCAGTATCTCTAAACACCCTGGACCTTTTCTCTTCCCCGTGCTCACGGGCTCACACTGTGGTCTCACGCAAGGCAATGGCTTTTGGCTTGCGAGCCTTCAAAATATCAGCTCTCCTCTTAGCCTCCTCCCTGAATTCTGTGGTGGGATGTTTCACATCAGGGGCGGGGGTGAGGGGGATGTACTTAGTGCGTTACTGTATTCTGGTCACTTCACAAAGCAAGAGGAAAAGAAACACTGGAGTGGGCTTACTGATATAAAGTGCATCATGCTTTGTAAATGATTAGTTCATGGAACTGTTATTCCTGATATAAACCCACGGCGCACATACACATATTATTCTAGGTCACAGTGTAAAACGAGTTTATGAGACTTCCCTCCAGACCAGCAGTTAAGAATTCCCCTTGCAATGCAGGGGACACGGGCTAGATCCCCGGTCAGGGAACTAAGATTCCGCGTGCAGTGGAGCAGTTAGGCCTGCATGCTGCAAAGATTCCTCGTGCTGCAAACTAAAACCGGACACAGCCAGATCAATCAATCAATCTTTTAAAAATGCATTTACTAAGGTGGCTGATGGTCAAAACACTGAGAAACGCTGCCGTACAATCTGATACCCGTACGAGGACAGAGGAACCCTTCTACAAGGCAAGTGTGAGTGTGTCACTGTTCTGTTCGGCTCTCCAGGGCTTCCCCCTCCACGACTCAGAGTGCCTCTCGCCAGGTCCCGGCTACACTCTTGCACTGGCACAGCCCTCAGCTCTAGGCTCACCAGCTGCTCTGCTGCCCTGGAGCCCACCAGGCTCCCTCCTGTCCTTGGGGCTTCACACGCGCCCCCGTCTCTCGTCTCCACGGACCCTGGGATGGCTCCTCTTCCATCAGAGGCCTTTGCCACCCCCACACTGGGTAAAGCAGCAGCACCTCCCTGCTTCTCTCTTGTTCCTTTTGTTTTTTTTCCGTCATGTCTGCATCCAGAACTTATGTTACAGTATTGATTTGCTTCGATGTCTCCAGCCAGCAGAATGTCAGCCCTCTGAGACGGGAGATTACGCGTGTTTAAGTCACTGTTGTGCCTTGCTGTCTAGAGCAGAACATGTGCTCAGTAAATATTTACAGGTTGAATGGATACATTTCAGCTCAGTCCTGACTGCAAAAGTTGACATATAGCTTATCCCGGAGTCAGGAAGATTAGACACAAACTGAAACTAGTGAAAAACTATATGAGAAACAATTTATAATTAAATGTTAAAAGTTTAGCTAAAAGTTGAGAGAAGAAAGGGATTCAGAAAGCTGAGATATTTGGTGTTGTTTTCACACAGAGAAAGGAAGTGGGGTAAGCCCGAAATGATAGTGGACCAGGCAGACTACAGTACTCAGGAGTGAGGAATGATACTAATTTAATGATCACCACGTCTAGTAAGCAACCAGCACAATATTCAAAAAGTCTCATTTTTAATGACATATTTTCAGTATTAGCATTGTTGACGGAGAAGGCAATGACACCCCACTCCAGTACTCTTGCCTGGGAAATCCCATGGATGGAGGAGCCTCGTGGGCTGCAGTCCATGGGGTCGCTAGGAGTCAGACACAACTGAGCGACTTCACTTTCACTTTTCACTTTCATGCATTGGAGAAGGAAATGGCAACCCACTCCAGTGCTTTGGCCTGGAGAATCCCAGAGACAGAGGAGCCTGGTGGGCTTCCGTCTATGGAGTCGCACAGAGTTGGACATGACTGAAGCGACTTAGCAGCAGCAGCAGCATTGCTAAATATGTAGACTTTCCTGTTGTTACTTTTCTGATTGCCAGTATCATCAGTTCTTTCCTTCCTCAAAGTACAAGTGGAAAATGGAAAAGACATCCGAATAAAATCTACTAAAGGAATCACCTGACAAACGTGAGTCAAATTGGGACTGAAAAGGTCTATTCCAGAGAAACAGGCAATGTCCCACTGCCATGAATGGCCATTTATGAGGACCTGTACCTACACCTGCTTCCAAAGTAGGAAACGACCAAGAAATCAACACACACACACAAAAATAAGTAAAAATTAAAGCTGCTAAAACATGCAAAATGTTTTCTAGGTAGAGAGTAGGGAGAAAGACTGTGTCTCAGAGGAGACAGTAAATGAGACTCTACAGACACTTGAGTATAGACAACCTGATTTTATGTCAATCAGTTTCAGAATATATACGTCAGCTGTGTCCAGTATTTCTTATTCAAAATTATAAAGAGGGAGGAGAGTAAAATACACAGGGCAAATCATAGCCACTCTGCAAATATCCTGAAAAATATCTCTGTAGAGCCACAATTCCCACCCAATATAAGGCATTTGTTCTGGAAGAGACTTTAAAACACCTAAGCCAAAGGAATCCAAAGTGATCAGATTTTCACCTGTAATAAGATTTGGAGGTGGGAAGCTGTACCGAAAACTGAGAGTCAAAAAACTACCAATGGATATGCTTGAAATTGGGCATCTGATTTGTTTAGGCTTTATTGTTTTTCAGTCGATAAGTTGTGTCCGATTCTTTGAGACCCCACGGACTGCAGCACACCAGGCTTCCTTGTTCTTCACAGTCTCCCAGAGTTTGCTCAAACTCATTTCCACTGAGTCAGTGATGCCACCCAACCATCTCATCCTCTGTCACCCTCTTCGCCTCCTGCCCTCAAACTTTCCCAGCATCAGGGTCTTTTCCACTGAGTTGGCTCTTCCCATCAGGTGGCCAAAATATTGGAGCTTCAGTTTCAGCATCAGTCCTTCCAGTCCATATTTAGGGTTGATTTCCTTTAGGATGGACTGGTTGGATCTCCTTGCAGTCCAAGGGACTCTCAAGAGTCTTCTCCAACACCAGAGTTCAAAAGCATCAGTTTCAGCGCTCAGCCTTTTTTATGGTCCGATTATCTTGTCTGTATATGACTACTGGAAGGCTACATGTTTAGAATGTGCAAGAAATATATTTCCTCTAACAGTAAAATTACATCTCAGCTTTTTAGCCCTTAGGGATGGCTGGACTGAAGTCTCACAAGCAAGGGATTGCTGGAAAGGTTATGAAATTCAAAGAAATGTAAAGACACTTAAGGAAGGTTGGTGGGTTTTCCTCTGCTGCAAGGCTCATAACAAATGTTTTGTTGTAATCCGGCCCACAGGCTGCAGGTAAAATACAAAAATGTGAACTTGATTTGAACTCGTGGGTTTACCCCTCACTCAGACATTTAGGCATTCAGCTCTAACTGTAGGTCAAGTACTGGGTGAGGCCCTGCAGATGGACCAGTGGAAAGTGGCCACTGGCCCACCCGTCAGCATCCTTCACCAAAGCAGGAAGGCAGTCACTGGGCAAGTTATCATGAGAATGATGAGAGTCAGCAAGATGGGCAGGACGTTAGGGGATCAAAAGAAAGGAAGACTAGCCGGGATTATGGACCACTTAAGATGAGCTCTGCATGCCCACCCTGACTCCCCACACCAGTCCTCACATGACTGTCTTAGGCTCTGGTAGGTCCTGTGCTGAGACGGGGTGGACCTCAGGGTAGCTTTCCAGAAACTGCTTTTAAAAGATGAGAACAGCCAGCTAGGTAAAAAGGGACCAGAAGGGATGGCCTGGGAGAAGCTCTGGGCAAAAAAGAACTGAATGTGGGCAAGAAGCTCCCTGGGACACCTCTGCAATCTCGGGATCAGGGGTACACGTGGGCGTGTGAAGGGGAGTGTGTGTGTGTGTGGTGTGTGTGCGCAGACAGTGGTGTGGAGGAGAGCAGCTGGAGTGGAGGCCAGTGAGGCTGGCAAAGGTCCACCTCTCTTTGCTATTTTATCCTAAGAATAACGGGAAGCCACTGACATGATCTCATTTGCACCTTCAAAAAAACCTGACGATCCACAAACTATTATAATCTGCCCAACTCACAGCTTCACAGCCAAATGAGATATAACACCAACTGACAGAGACAGGCATGCCACAAGGTCCAGGTTTGCACACACTTAAAGGGTAGTTTCCCAGGTGAATCTCGGTTTTCGTGGAAGCAGCGGCAAGAGTAATAATAGCTTAACGCTTAACAGAGATGTATTTATACAAAGGCTTCCCTGGTGGCTCAGAGGTTAAAGTGTCTGCCTCCAATGCAGGAGACCTGGGTTTGATCTCTGGGTTCAATCCCTGGGAAGGGAAGATCCCCTGGAGAAGGAAATGGCAACCCACTCCAGTATTCTTGCCTGGAGAATCCCACGGATGGAGGAGCCTGGTAGGCTACAGTCCACAGGGTCACAAAGAGTTGGACACAACTGAGTGACTTCACTTTCATTTATACAAATCCCCAAGCTAAACGTGTCACAAAACTCCTCCCGTTTGATCTGGCATAATGTTGTGGATGAGCTTCTATTATTACTTTCATTTAATATCAGTGATATTAAAAAGAGCTCTGCTGGACCCAAGGATCAAAGCTGGGTCTCCCGTATTGCAGGCCGATTCTTTATCATCTGAACCATCAGGGAAGACATTAAAAAGAACTTGGACTGGAAACATACTGGTAACTGACCAGCCTGGATGCAGAGGCCCTGAATCAGCCGCCCCCAGGACGGCCATTCCGTATACATCGTTGATTTGCTGTGGCTGCCAGCGCAGCGCTGTTACTGAACTCCCAGGATGCTACACACCATCTCCACAGGGCCGTACATCCTCACAGAGGACAGCAGCAGGCCACTGCAGCTCCACGTGCCTGCTGCAAGCCTCAACTGCTGAGTTCATACCGCATCTCATGCACTTTGCACATCACTGTCATGGGAAATAGATGGGGAAACAATGGAAACAGTGTCAGACTTTATTTTGGGGGCTCCAAAATCACTGCAGATGGTGACTTCAGCCATGAAATTAAGACGCTTACTCCTTGGAAGAAAAGTTATGACCAACCTAGATAGCATATTCAAAAGCAGAGACATTACTTTGCTGACTAAGGTCCGTCTAGTCAAGGCTATAGTTTTTCCAGTGGTCATGTATGAATGTGAGAGTTGGACTGTGAAGAAGGCTGAGTGCTTAAGAATTGATGCTTTTGAACTGTGGTGTTGGAGAAGACTTGAGAGTCCCTTGGACTACAAGGAGATCCAACCAGTCCATTCTGAAGGAGATCAGCCCTGGGACGTCTTTGGAAGGAATGATGCTAAAGCTGAAGCTCCAGTACTCTGGCCACCTCATGCGAAGAGTTGACTCATTGGAAAAGACTTTGATGCTGGGAGGGATTGGGGGCAGGAGGAGAAGGGGACGACCGAGGATGAGATGGCTGGATGGCATCACTGACTCGATGGACCTGAGTCTGAGTGAACTCCGGGAGCTGGTGATGGACAGGGCGGCCTGGCGTGCTGCGATTCATGGGGTCGCAGAGTCGGACACGACTAAGCGACTGGACTGACTGAGCTGTCACATAATGTTACGGCTGCGACAAAGCATTAGACGATTGTTCAGTCAGATGTTGCCTGGAGAATATTTACAAGACTGTGACACCAAAAGAAGAAACAAAAATGCAGATTCACCCCTTAACTCCTCAACTGACCGGGCACAGTCAGGACTGAGGCTCCAGCTCTACCACACCGGAGCCTCCGACATAACGATGTCTTCACAGAAAGGAAGTCATGGGCTTTATGCCTCTTGAACTTGCAGACTCTTCATTTTTAATAGTAAAAGAAACATGCTTCCGTCAGGGCAGTGACAGTTTATTTTCCAGCAGAAATTCCAACTTTTCTTGTTTGGAAAGAACTTTGAGAATTATTTCTCATCATGTGTGACCTATGAAAGGCACGTGAGGTTTTTAAAAATTTAACCTGGATTTGTTGAAGATTAAGAATACTTGTCTTCTTGCCAAAAGCAGGAACATCTTTTCCAGAACCAGTCAGAAGGGAACACAAATTATTAAAAGAATAATCTCCATTTTTATTTGTCAAATTGAAAGTAAACCTTTCTTGTATGGGAAATATCTTACATTTATTTGTTAGATCCCTGGGCTGGGAAGATCCCCTGGAGGAGGGCATGGCAACCCACTCCAGTATCCTTGCCTGGAGAATCCCAGGGACAAAGCCTGGTGGGCTACAGTCTATGGGGCTGCAAAAGAGTCAGACGAGACTGAGCGACTTAACACAGTACAGCACACAGTACATTTCATGTTTATGTGTCAATATCATATGTGAGCAAATGAATCTAAGTAAACTTGAAAAGAATAATTAATTCCCACATTATTCTAAGTGTANACTCCAGTATCCTTGCCTGGAGAATCCCAGGGACAAAGCCTGGTGGGCTACAGTCTATGGGGCTGCAAAAGAGTCAGACGAGACTGAGCGACTTAACACAGTACAGCACACAGTACATTTCATGTTTATGTGTCAATATCATATGTGAGCAAATGAATCTAAGTAAACTTGAAAAGAATAATTAATTCCCACATTATTCTAAGTGTATTTTATTTGCAATGATGAAAAGGTTAATTGCTAACAGTCTTAAGTTATATTTTGAGTACAAGAAACACATTTCTACATTTCAATCTCATCCATTATCAAGGGAGTCCTATTTGTGTGTCAGGCCAAAAGATAGAAGAAAATTCATTCTTTTTTTTTTTTTTAATGGCTGAGTAATACTCCATTGTGTATATGTACCACAGCTTTCTTATCCATTTGTNATTCTCCAGCCAAGAACACTGGAGTGGGTTGCTATTTCTTTCTCCAGTGCATGAAAGTGAAAAATGAAAGTGAAGCCGCTGTCGTGCCCCACCCTTAGCGACCCCATGGACTGCAGCCTTCCAGGCTCCTCCATCCATGGGATTTTCCAGGCAAGAGGACTGGAGTGGGGGTGCCATTGCCTTCTCTGTTAGTATACCTACTAGATTTAAAATTAATGTTTTAAATTGAGCTTCACATGGAGAAAGTAATGTTTCTGCATTTATTCTCTTTCTTTCGTTCACTCCGATAGTTGAGTAGCTTTCCTCTTACAGATTCTGGATACTCATTGTTAAATTCATATCCAAGTATTTTATGAGTAATTACTATTGTTTTCAAGTTAAATTTTAGGCCATTTTTCTTCAATTAGATATATTCATATGTATAATTTATTTTATACATTAATTATGTAGTTAGTCCCCTCAGATACCACTCAGTTTTTTTCAGCAAGATTTTTATTAAATTACCTTGAGATTTCCAAGAGTAAATGTCATATTATTCCTAATAATGATATTTTTCTTCTTCATAACTAAAAAGAATGGTGCAGATCTTATCAAATGCACTGCTTGCTCCAGTGAAGTTTTATTTATTTTCTAATATACAGATTATTAATTTAAATCTTACTTCTCAATCTTGACCATATATTTCCTATAAAATCGTGGTTGTATATATTTTTTATCACATCTTAAGAAGTGAAAGTCACAAATAGACTATTAAAATAATATTTTGAAAGAATCTTATTCTGAATTTTCACTTTCATAGTTACAGATGTTTTTACCCTTGCCCAGTAAGCAATGGCACCCCACTCCAGTAGTCTTGCCTGGAAAGCCCCACAGATGGAGGAGCCTGGTAGGCTGCGGTCCATGGGGTTGCTAAGGGTCGGACACGACTAAGCGACTTCACTTTCACTCTTCACTTTCATGCATTGGAGAAGGAAATGGCAACCCACTCCAGTGTTCTTGCCTGGAGAATCCCAGGGGCAGGGGAGCCCGGTGGGCTGCCGTCTATGGGGTCGCACAGAGTCAGACACGACTGAAGTGACTTAGCAGCAACAATATCTTAGAAGCAAGTGTTGAATAAACCCAATATATACAAAGATAAAATCAAAATTGTCACTGCCAGATAAAAACTGTGATGAATTATAGTATCTAACTGAAGATAAAACCCACATAAGAAAAATAATATCCTAGTAATATTATCATTACAAAATAAACTTTCATAGGATGTTTTACTGAATACAAATTGACATAATTCTGTGCACTTAATTTTGTAAGCTTATTTTGAAAACATACAGATTGGTAAATAAGACACACAAAGGTAACTGATTTTACTACTAATCTGTACACAAGACATGTACCTAAGCGATGACGCTGTCTTCCTAGTACATGACCTATCTGCATAAACCATAACCATTTTGTCTTTTTTTATTATGAGGGTGAGGGACCAGTTAGTTAGAGAATAAAAAGATTAATCAAATATATTAACTCTGAGATAGTAAAATTTTATTGAACTTTATATCCACTGCCAAATGTCCAATGGCCTGGGGTGGGGGGAGTGAGGACCAAAGGAGAGATTTTTTCAGTGCAAACCAAAGCCCCTCTGGTTGGAAACAACAGCACACAACGTGCTACCTAGACTGAGGCAGATTTCGGATCAGTGGTGGGTGAGAACTGGCAAGTTTTCCTTCACAGGGATCTTGCTGACAACAGAGCAGATTTCATTATCCTGAAAGAAAAAGGCCCAAACTTTCCAAAGCCATAGAAAAATAATATGTTTACAATGCTTCACCCTAGTTAATTATTGCTACCCTGAAAAGCTCTTCCCTCTGAACCTGGAGAAACTTAAATTGTGGTATAATTTACCCTTCTTCTAACTGTACATGTAGAGGAAATTATGTAAGTCAATCTTGCATTTTCCTGTCTACTCAGAATCATCTGTAATCTTTTTCCCAAAAATGACGTTTCCAAAATGCATGCTTCAATATGAGTTGGCACCTTGGGTTTTCTAGTTCCTAACTATGGTATTGAGAAACTTCAGTCACTCAGTTGTGTCTGACTCTTTGCAACCCCATGGACTGCAGCACGCCAGGTTTCCCCATCCTTCACCATCTCCCGGAGCTTGCTCAAACTCACGTCCCTCAGTCGGTGATGCCATCCAACCATCTCATCCTCTATGGTCCCCTTCTCCTGCCCTCAATCTTTCCCAGCATCAGGGCCTTTTCTAATAAGTCGGCATTGAGAAATCCCATGGGGCACATAAACCCTAGAGTGTAGGAGAGATTTATTATCTGACATCTGAGACCCATCTGAAGTTAAAACCCGACTTCCCAGTGTTTTCTGTAGCCACTTTGCCCTTGTATTCATCTGCTTACCGGCCCAGGGACGTGTTCTTCTTGCCACTGTTTGCATATTTACTTACACTGTTTGTTATGCTTGTGCTGTCCTTTCTCGATTTTATTCAGCACACCTTTGAAGGAAGAAACCGCTCCTCCCTGAGTCTGAGGACCTGTTGGTGACAGCGCTGACCTGTCAGCTGACCCAGCTCTCCAGGACTCGTGGGTCCCCGTCTCACTGCTGGTCTTACATGCAACTTCCTCCAACAGTCACGCTGCCAAGAGGGAAAACTTTCCTCCCATCTCTGACACCTTTCATTAGGGTTACTTTATTCACTCCATTTCTTACAATGGATATATGATACAACGCTTTGCTTCATTTAGCCCCTTTCCAAAGTTCTTATCTCTCAGCCATCCTCCCCAGCAATGTAGAAGGTATTTTCTAGGACTTGCTAGAAGACATTCTGAGTAACCTGTCCATGTTACATTCAAACTCACCCTGGTCTTGGATCCCTAACCACTGTCTGTGATTTGCAACATTGATTCTAATTTCTCAAAGTGAGTTCTTTTCCTGTCCATATCAGATTTTTGATCTTGTTGAAGCCCCAGATACCAGTCAATCACATCTTCCCAAGAGGTGTTTCAGAGCGTCATCAAAGTCAACAGCTATCATCTTCATCTGCTGCTGCTGCTGCTGCTAAGTCACCTCAGTCGTGTCCGACTATGCGACCCCATAGACGGCAGCCCGCCAGGCTCCCCCTCTCTGGGATTCTAGACGGCAGCCCACCCGGCTCTGCTGTCTCTGGGATTCTCCAGGCAAGAACACTGGAGTGGGTTGCTATTTCCTTCTCCAATGCGAGAAAGTNCTAAGTCACCTCAGTCGTGTCCGACTATGCGACCCCATAGACGGCAGCCCGCCAGGCTCCCCCTCTCTGGGATTCTAGACGGCAGCCCACCCGGCTCTGCTGTCTCTGGGATTCTCCAGGCAAGAACACTGGAGTGGGTTGCTATTTCCTTCTCCAATGCGAGAAAGTGAAAAGTGAAAGTGAAGTCTCTCAGTCGTGTCTGACTCTTCGTGACCCCATGGACTGCAGCCCACCAGGCTCCCCATCTCTGGGATTCTAGACGGCAGCCCACCAGGCTCCCCCGTCCCTGGGATTCTCCAGGCAAGAAAACTGGAGTTGGGTTGCTATTTCCTTCTCCAATGCGAGAAAGTGAAAAGTGAAAGTGAATTTGCTCAGTCATGTCTGACTCTTCGTGACCCCATGGACTGCAGCCCGCCAGGCTCCTTCGTCCATGAGATTTTCCAGGCAAGAGTACTGGAGTGGGGTGCCATTGCCTTTTCCATCTTGCAACCCCAAATTTATCTGGACAAGATCAGGTGCAACTTATCATTTTGTTCTGTCTAGGTTCCTACAACATTTAACATCTGCACAATAGAATTTAATACTTGATTTAATGCTTCCATATCTTCCTGACTTGATTGTGAGATCTAGGTGGGAGTGTGTTGCACTAAATTCTGTCCACTGCACCGGTCGGTGCATGGACGTAACAACCCCACTCCAGGCTTACTGTGTCTTGTCCTTCTTACCTCCTTCTTGGTAATGTCACCAGTATGTCCAAAAGGCAACAGCATTTTAAAGAATTCAAGTATGGCTCTCTGGAACCACCCTTTTCCTACCAGCTTCAAGAATACATGGGCTTAAACAAATGAAAAAATTCAGACTTAAACTGAAGAAAAGAGGGAAAACCACTAGACTATTCAGCTATGACCTAAATCAAATCCCTTACAATTATACAGTGGAAGTGACAAATAGATTCAAGGCATTAAATCCGATACAGAGTGACTCAAGAACTATGGATGGACGCTTGTAACATTGTAAAGGAGGTGGTGATCAAAACCATCCCCAAGAAAAAGAAATACAAAAAGGCAAAATGGTTGTCTGAAGAGGTCTTACAAATAGCTGAGAAAAGAAGAGAAGTGAAAGGCAAAGGAGAAAAGGAGAGATGTACCCATTTGAGTGCAGAGTTCCAAAGATTAGCAAAGCGAGATAAGAAAGACTTCCTCAGTGATCAATGCAAAGAAATAGAGGATAACAA
Organism: Neotragus moschatus; assembly: GCA_006410615.1. Taxonomy (NCBI): domain Eukaryota; kingdom Metazoa; phylum Chordata; class Mammalia; order Artiodactyla; family Bovidae; genus Neotragus; species Neotragus moschatus. The sequence goes on along the minus strand of SJYA01001712.1, from coordinate 12,285 downwards.
AGAATAGAGATTAACAATAGGAAAGAATACAGATCTCTTCAAGGAAATCTGAGCTATCAAGGGAACATTTCATGCAAAGATGGGCACAATAAAGAACAGAAATGGTATGGACCTAACAGAAGCAGANTCTTGATGAAAGTGAAAGAGGAGAGTGAAAAAGTTGGCTTAAAACTGAACATTCAAAACACTAAGATCATGGCATCAGGTCCTATCACTTCATGGCAAATAGATGGGGAAACAATGGAAATAGTGACAGACTTTATTTTCTTGGGCTCCAAAATCACTGCAGATGGTGAGTGCAGCCATGAAATTAAAAGCCACTTGCTCCTTGGAAGAAAAGCTAAGACAAATCTAGACAGCATATTAAAAAACAGATACTACTTTGTCAACAAAGGTCCATCTAGTCAGAGCTATGGATTTTCCAGTTGTCATGTATGGATGTAAGAGTTGGACCATAAAGAAAGCAGAGCACTGAAGAATTGAAACTTTTGAACTGTAGTGTCAGAAAAGACTCTTGAGAGTCGCTTGGACTGCAAGGAGATCAAACCAGTCAGTCCTAAAGGAAATCAGTCCTGAATATTCATTGGAAGGAGTGATGTTGAAGCTGAAGCTCTAATACTTTGGCCACCTGATGCAAAGAGCTGACACATTGGAAAAAGACCCTGATGCTGGGAAAGATCGAAGGCAGGAGAAGGGGACGACAGAGGATGAGACAGTTAGATGGCATCACCAACTTGATGGACATGAGTTTCAGTAATCTCCAGGAGTTGGTGATGGACAGGGAGGCCTGGAGTGTTGTAGCCCATGGGGTCGCAAAGAGTCAAACATGACTGAGTGACTCAACTGAACTGAAAAAAAAACATTTTCATTCATAATGGTATGATACGCTTTCTCCTTGCTTGGTCCAGTAAAGACAAATTATGGTCTCCAGTTATCCGGCCTTCCTGTGTTCTTTCGGGAAGGCCCCTGGGGCCGGCAGCCAGAAGGTGGTCCTGCCTCCTGGATGATTCCTGCCTCTTGGCACTCAGGCCCTGTGCACCTTCCTGCCCTGGGAAGTGGGCAGAGCTAACTGATTTCTGATGAGGAGAATACAGCAAAAGTGACGAGATGGTACTTCTGAGATTAGGTTGTAAAAAGATGGAGGCTTGTGGCTTGGGTCTTCCTTTATCTTCATGTCTCTCTGTTTCTCTCTCTCTTAGATGACTTAATTCTCGGGAAAGCCGGAGGTGGGGGGGGGACTGTAATGGAAAGGCCCCTTGAGGCTGGAAGCACATATTTTCCTCGTGGAGCCTTGATGTGACTGCAAACCCAGCTGCACCACAAACCCAAAGTGCCACCACCAGGGAAACCCTGAACAGGACCACCTAGCTACGTTATTGCCAAATTACAGACCCACAGAAACTGTGAGATAATGCACACTTGTTTTTCTCAGTTGTTAAGCTTGAAGAGAATTTGTATGTATGAGGATAATACATGTGTAATGGCTTCCCTGGTAGCTAGTCAGTAAAGAATCTGCCTGCAATGCAGGACACCCCAGTTTGATTCCTGGTTTGGGAAGATCCCCTGGAGAAGGGATAGGCTACCCACTCCAGTATTCTGGCCTGGAGAATTCCATGGACTCTATCATCTATGGGGTCGCAAAGAGTCTGACACGACTGAGCGACTTTTACATCACAATACATGTAATACCACTGAAATACAGACTGCTTGCCTCTACTCTAGAAAAGGGAAGTAAGTGATCTAGTATCAGAGTTCTAAATTTTGTTTCAGTGAACCGTTTGACAGACACTAAACTGAATCTTCCATTGCTTAGGGTGGAGAGGAAAATTAGAAAGGAAGAGAGGCACTGGGGATTGAACCTAACACTGGTTAAATCCAGTGAATAATACGACGGCATCAGTAGGATTTATTGCCTTTTGGAGGTAAGATTGATTCGTCCCAAGCAAATGCACATGCGTTAAACAGCATATGTTCTGAGTAGGCTTCTTTTCTCCTTTACAGGTTTTTATGGTTGTTTATAGCTCTTTCTAATTTTGGTTTGTAGATGCATATATGATCTGCTTAAAAGTTGATTATCCAATTAAACATTCATAAAAATGTTACAGTATTTCTAAAACTGCTAGGATCGTGAAGCTACCTTTGACAATGAAAGTACTGTAATATAAGATCGGTTATTGGGCGCAGCACACCTATATATAAAACCAGACAGCTTTCTGCACAGAGACTGCAAGGAATATTGCTACAAAGCTAGTCTTCAAGTATATGGAGAAAGAGATTAAAGTTTCATATAAGAAAGAACGTACACGTTGATTTACATCACCCTTTAGATTCCACAAATAGGTAATATCGTACGATATCTGTCTGTCTCTTCCTGACTGACTTCACTTAGTATGATAATCACCATGTACGCTAAGGCGCTTCAGTCGTGTCCGACTCATAGTGATGCCCTGCACTATAGCCCGCCAGGCTCCTCTGCCCATGGAGATTCTCCAGGCAAGAGTACTAGAGTGGGCTGCCATTTCCTCCTCCAATGATCAACAGTAGGTCCAACCGTGTTGCTGCCGAGAGTCAAGGGCGGGGGCGGGGCCAAGGAGAGGGAGTTTGGGATTAGCAGAGGCAAACTGTTAAATATAGAATGGAAAAACTGCAAGGTCCTACTGTGTAACAGCACAAGGAACTGTATCCAAATGTCTAATACAGTCAGTGATGTGCAGAAGAAATAAACACAACACTGCAAATCAACCATACTTCAATAAAATTTTAAAAAAGAGGAAAGGAGTTCAACACAAATAAAATCAGTTCTTGCAGTAAGTCTCACATCCTTGAAGAGCTACAAGTGTAGACTGGAAAACTGCAGAATGAGGGAGAGGAGGAGCCCCGATTGGGTGGCTGAACTTTGAGATCCCTTCCAGCTTTAATGCTGCAAGTTTAATGAAATAATTACATAGGGCTATAATTTTAATTTCTTTATTTCTCCTTCTTAATCCACTCCTTTCAAACTTAAGAAACACTATCATGACATATTTCTTAAAGAAAAAAGAGGCAAAAATATATAATATTGTGGCAGTATCAATTGCGTTGGCAAATAAAATAAGGTTATGGTTGCAGTGTTTCTGATTTTTAGTGTCAGTAAAAATTGATAGTTTTCATTGTTATTTGCAAGTAAAATTGTCTAGCTCTAAAAATATTTGAAAAAAAATCAGAAGTCCATTGGCTATGGAGCTTTGGGAAAATAACTTACTGACATTTTACATGTCCGGGGCAAAAGCTGAAAAGACAAGAAAACCAGTGGAGGTGTGTTTGAGTCTAAACTTTATAACTACATTGTCTATATCCATTTTCAACTGCCCTTAGGACACTATAGTTACAGAATTTAATTTCAGTGTCTCCCCAGAGAACTAAAACATGAATGATGTTTCAAAATTATTCTGCTTTGAATTGCTTGCATGACTTTACTGTCAGAAAAAGTTTAACAAAGAGAGTTTTTTTTTCAATTTTGAATAAAACAAAAACAAAAATGCAATGATTGAACTATTTTATAGCCATGCTTATTTTATTTAGAGGATTTCCCTATTAAAAAATTTCATATGCTGGTAACTTGACATTCTAAAAAAAGATACGCCTTCTTTTCTTGAGGAAAAGTAATCAATAAAACAATAATTATGTATTAGGGGAAACGTGCATGTTTTAATTTTTGCAATTAAGTCAGGTATTATTCCTCTTTCACTGCTAGAATTCCTTTGAAGCTCACGTGTCTTAGAAGCAATTCTTAGAGAAGTCAGAGCTGAGAAATGAGATGGCAATCACCCAAAAGAGAAGACAGCTACATATACAATTTCATTTCAGAAACTGTATCGCCTCCTTAGAGTTTCTAATGGCATCCACTCAATATATTAACCTAGGGAGAGTCAACCACACACACACAGGCATGCCAGGCACATTTGCATTTTTATGGGCCTTATTTATCATCAGCTGGGAAACATTTTACAACTTCCCTTTTGTGTGGGTTTTTGCACGTTTCTGCAGGCAGGCCATCCAGTATCTCTTGGTTGTTCTTTCCTTTATTTTTATCACAGGGGCTGCCTTAACTGCTTTTACTCAGCAACACAAATAAGGGGTCATAAAGGGGAGATGTGATAGGTCTTTATCTCATCAACAGATGACAGGAAAGTGGCTTTAAAGGTGGAAGGAAATTGCACTCATCTCAAAACATCCATTTACCTTTCAGCAGCGTCTCCTTTCAAACCGTGGGAAAGAGAAAATCTAACGTCACATCACCCCAGGATTGGAGCTGGGGTCTTGCAGAGCAGTCCTCTCAGAGCTCCGATGATTTATAAGCAAACATTTGTTCTGCATCGTCTTGGGTGCTTCCTCTTCATTTATATCCGGAGGATTCTAACTGCTCCAGTGTGCGTCACTTTGCAGAGAGTCATAGATTTCTATTTGCTTACTGGGGTTTTTTGTGCTATTGAGGGGTGTAAGAAAATTGTCTATTTAGTAAAACCGAGCATTGTAACTCTGACTTGGAAAACAGTGAATTCTAAATGAGGGTAAAATAAATCATACCAGGTATATCTTATTTCATTTCCTAAACAGAGAAAGCCAGAAAGATAGATGAGAGGCTAGTTATACGTGTATGATGGTTCGTCCTTGAGCTGTCTCACCCTGCAGGAGGTCACGCAGGCGACAGGTGAGCTCCAAGTAGCTGCCTTCCAAGTAGACCACCAGGGGGGCCGCAGAGGAGTCAGTGTGTGCTCCCAGGGGCCGGCTTGCCCTGGTCACTCCTCGGCATTGCCCCTTCTCTGTAAACATTGAAAGAACGGTCCTGGTGGTATTAACCACCAGTGTGTTGCTGGTTGTCAACCCAATCTTAGCCAAAGCCTGACTGATACACAGCCACAGAGGAGGCAGACTGAGAATCTCGGAGGTTTAGGAGCACGGCAACACCAATCACGTTTTCTGAAGGTGGCAGTCCATAAGGCAGGGATGCTTTCTTTTAGTATCCTGTTCCTTGGGAGGGGAGGGGTCTCTCCGTGCACTATTAGAGTCCTGCCCATAAAACGCACTGTGTGTATTTTATAGCTCACTTCTTAGGGGAAGGACCAGGGCTCCATTCATCATCACGGTTACAATCACTCTTAGGAAACACGTATCCAACTTCCTCCTCTGCGTGACTGCACTAGGCATCAGACTAAAAAGTCAAATGCCTATTTTGTTCCCCATGAAGTGGCTGCATCAGTCGCTCAGGCATGTCCACCTCTTTACGACCCTGTGGACTGTAGCCCACAAGGCTCTTCCATCCAGGGGATTCTCCAGGCATGGATACTGGAGTGGGAAGTCATTCCCTTCTCCAAGTGATCTTCCTGACTCCGGGATAGAATCTGGGTCTCCTGCATGGTAGGCAGAGTCTTTACCGTTTGAAGCACCAAAGAGCTGATTATTTAACACTAGCGCTATTGACAAGAAAGTCCATTCTGTGTTGCTTCTCAGCCCTAGGATCTCAACTGCTGCCTTAGCACATGAAAGTGAAGAAGAAGAGCTTGAATCCACAAACCCTCTGCTCACCAGACTTTATTGTAAATCAGCAGGAGAGCTGCTCCATGACACATTAGCATCTCAAGAAATAAAGCCTAAACCTACTGCATGCATAATAATCACACTCAGTGACTCGGTGGACCCTCGGTGGGTAGACTGTTCTCCATATCTTCAAGCTCCTGCGTTTAGGTCACTCTTACTGCACAGTGAGAGCAAGTCAAGGGTGATCGGCAGAGTCCTGGGGTCCTAATGCCCACTTCCTAACCATCAGAACCCGTGAATACATTATTCTACATGGTGGAAGGGACTTTGCAGATGCAGATAAGGTAGGGCTCTTGAGATGGAGACCATTCTGGACTAGCTGGAGGGACACAGTGGAATCACAAGGGTCCTTATCAGGGAAAGAGGGAGGTCAGGGAGTGAGAGGAGCTGTGGCTGGGAAAACTGAGGTCTGCGCGCTGTGGCTGCTGCCTCGGACCAGGAGCCAGGGCCCACGGCCGGCCGCCAGGAGCTGGCGAGGAGATGCACGGAACGGGCCCCTCGAGTCTCAGGAGGGATGCAATCCCACCAGCATCTTGCCTGTAGCCTAGGAAAGCTTAGTTTGGTCCTCTGCCCTTTAGATCTGTCAAGTAAAAATGTGTGGTTTTAAGCCACTAAATCAGAGGTGACTTGTTAGAGCAGCGAAAGGAAACATGCTGTATTGAAACACAGCAGGTTTGTTCACATTCAGAAGAACTGATGCTTTCGAGCTGTGGTGTTGGAGGAGACTCTTGAGAGTCCCTCGGACTGCAAGGAGATCCAACCAGTCCACTCTAGAGGAAATCAGTCCTGAATATTCATTGGAAGGACTGATGTTGAAGCTGAAACTCCAATACTTTTACCAACTGATGTGAAGAACTGACTCATCTGAAAAGACCCTGATGCTGGGAAAGATTGAGGGCAAGAGGAGAAGAGGAGGACAGAGGATGAGATGGTTGGATGGCATCACCGACTCAACAGACATGCGTTTGGGTAAACTCCAGGAGTTGGTGATGGACAGGGAGGCCTGGCGTGCTGCAGTCCATGGGGTTGCAAAGAGCTGGACACGACTGAGTGACTGAACTGAACGGGCGACCTGAGTAATTCAGCTCCTGCCTTGGGAGGTAGCAGCATCGGATACACTTCTTTTCACTATAGGTTTCATAAGGAAAAGAAAAAAACACTTTGGAATGAATAACTCGGCGATTCAAGAGTGGACTCTGAGCAGCAGACTTCAGGGAAGGTAGGAACGACCAGAAGGGGCAGGTCGTCTGGAGCAAGCGTTCCTGCTCCATGGCCGGGAGAACAAGAAGCCAGAGGCAGGCCTTTGTGGAGGCGCTCTTTGCCATCTTCTGCACGAGTCGCTGCCATTTCCTGTAGAAAGCTCCACTGGTTGGCAATCCACTACTCCAGAAGAGAGACCTCTTTCACAAACAGTGATTATTATTGTTATTTTCAAAAGTGGAAAAACAACTTGAAGGAAATACATTTTTTCCTTATTCCCCCCCGCCCAAGGGCAGAAGGGGAAAAACACAGCAAAACTGTGTACATAAATCCTGCATTAAGGGTTCCTGGTATACCTCACTACAATTGCTTTTGACTGAAAATTCGGTAATATTGTCATATGAAATCTTTTCAGCTCACATGAAGGATAAAATGAATCTTGGAGCAATAATAGCATTTCTAGCTTTGGAGTTACTCTGGAAAAAGCAGTGCACTCTTATTATGAATCTACTTAAGACATATAGATAATCCTGTAGGTCTACCAAAAACTTCAGAATAATTTCATGTGTTGAATATAAATCTTCAAATTATTTATTTCTGAGATGTTTTTACAGCAAAGCAAGACTGTATTATGTGATCCAGATGAAGTGTTTAAGCAGTCCCTGAAAGAGTTGCTTTTACTTTTGGAATACCCCTCAGTTTGGGTTTGCCTGATGTTTCATCAAGATTAAAATCAGGGATCTGCGTTTTCTTGGACAACAGTGCCACGGAAAGGGTGCCCTGCTCTTCACAGTGCGTCAGGACATGCATGCTGGCGGCACGTCCCACTGCTGGTGAGGTCTCTGTAAAGTCATTATCTTATCCTTTGCAGTTAATAAATATCTTATGGAAAGATACTCTAAGGCTATGCAAATATCTCCTTTCTCATTATACTGGAAGCTAGTAGACTGAACATTCGCTGATGCTAATTGCCTGAAATAATTATCACTGGAGTGTTTGCTAAGTGGTGATTTCTATTTCAATCATCGCTTCTGTCCGTTAACTGCAGTTCTGCAGTGAAGAAGACGTAGTTCTTAATGCCCCTTACAAAGCCTGATGCCACAGGGCAGGGCTAGAGANAAATATCTCCTTTCTCATTATACTGGAAGCTAGTAGACTGAACATTCGCTGATGCTAATTGCCTGAAATAATTATCACTGGAGTGTTTGCTAAGTGGTGATTTCTATTTCAATCATCGCTTCTGTCCGTTAACTGCAGTTCTGCAGTGAAGAAGACGTAGTTCTTAATGCCCCTTACAAAGCCTGATGCCACAGGGCAGGGCTAGAGATCCTGGCATTTCTGCTTCCAAACACAGTAGCCGGATACACCTCTCTCTGCTATTACAAGTCATCACAACAGTGTCATAAGAACAAGAGAAAAAAAAAATAGAAGATGATACAGGAGGAGCAGGAGAAAGGGGAGGTGAAGAAGAAGAGAAGGAAGAAACAGAGAGTGGAGAATGGACACGTCTTGATTCCTTAGTTGAGAAACCTGTTGTTCAGTCGCTAAGTCATGTCCAACTCTCTGCAGCCCCATGGACTGCAGCACACCAGGCTTCCCTGTCCTTCGCCATCTCCCAGAGTTTGCTGAAACTCACGTCCGTGGAGTCAGTGATGCCATCCACCTGTCCTGCCTGACGGGACGTGCTCTGGAGAGAGACTGGGGTTTTTCCTCTCAACTCAGCTCCATGCAGCATCATTGGTCCTATTCATCTCCCTTCTCCCTTTCAATCTCTCCATCCCCTTTCTTTCAGCCTCTTTTGATCCCTTCTTAGTACTTCAGACACAAAATATTAGCACAGATTAGACTTTCTTCATCTCTCACTCTGGATAAACAAAAATCCTCCTTAAAGGGAAAAAGACAAATTTGAAATCACTATGCCTTTCCGTACACCCCCGAGAGGTGTGTGGTGCTGGCTGAACAGTTCCCAGCCTGCCACCCACACTCAATAAGCAGTAGGCTTGGCTGTCTTTTTGTTCTGGTCTGACAGATGCTCTTCTTGAAGACAATAATAGCTAACATTCATGGGCGGCCACTACACACCACGGGTGTGGCGGCATGTGTGGAATTTTACTTGAAGCTCCAACCACAGTGTGAGCTGCGCGCCTCCACTCTGCAAGACAGGCGTGATGACATGACACGGCTTTTAGGCACCCATGTAAGGTCTCATAGGCTGTAAAAGGCAAAGCCAACTGACTCCAGCGCCCAGAGCCCCAGCCCAGGGCTGACTCCTTAGCACTGTCCATGCAGCTCCCCGACAAGAAAGCCACCCTGTAGGGCAGGCAAGCTCTGCAGCCTTCCAAGCGTCACCATCAACTATTTAACAGTGGTTTTCACTCATCAGAATGTCAAAAATATCACAAAAGGGCTAGAAAGAGCATTCTCACATCTTTTTGATTGTTAGTATCTGTTTACCGAGTGGTTATCAAGAACAGACTTTGTTCAAACGTTGAATACTTACATCCAGTGGAGACTGTATTATCTCTACTTTGCAAACAAGCTGTGGTTTAAAGCTCCAAAACTTCCCCGAAGTAATATGTATATTTAAGTGGTCAAGCCAGGACTTGATTGATGCCAGACTTACTTATTCCAAACTCTGTTTATAATATTTTACTATGCTGACTAGTAAGCATTTTCTTTGGAGGTTGACCAGAATTAATAAAAACAAGGTACTAACAAGCCGGAGGAATGAACATTTGGTCTTTACTTTAAAGCCAGAATCGGACTATCTCAACAACCAGGAAGCAAACACAAACACACAAGTACATTGCTGCCTTCAGAAGCTCGCTACAAATTTCTTTTGTTTATTAGTTTCCTGAGGCCATGAATCGCAGATGGATGGATGGATATGCCATGTGACTTCAGTAATTTTTAAAAGGCAGCAAATTATTAATTGAACATAGTTGGTTCTATCTGCCAGCATCTGTCTAGATCTTAAGAAACTGTGTGAAGAAATGGTGTTTCTAATTTTAACATAACTCTTTCACTGCTTAAAGTTTAATTTTTTCACATTTATTTTCAGATCTCACCCAGTACTAGCCACACCTCAAGAAAACTCTTGGGTAACTTTCCAACGTGGCTGGAGACTCCCTGCTCCACTTGAAAATAAGCCTCTCTCTCATATACATGTGGGCAGTTCTGACACATTGTGTACTCGCGTATTGCTTTGCATGTGATTAACAGAACTGTATTTTAATTCAAGCGACTGCTCGTGGCCCTGTAAAAGCCAGTTCATCTATCTCACTTAAAATTTTTTTGTGTAACTTATGTCATTGATGGAGAGAGATATTATATACTTCAGATCTTTCTTAGAGGTGTACCACTGATAATATGTCATCTTTCTCTTCAAGTCCTGTAGATCTCAACTTTGGTGAATTCTTTAAAAGGTCACTTGATTTCCAGAACTTCTTCAGGGAGTTTTAAGAACTTCCAAGCTTCCCTGGTGGCTCAGACGGTAAAGAATCTGCCTGCAGCATGGGAGACCTGGGTTCGATCCCTGGTTTGGGAAGATCCCCTGGAGGAGGGCATGGCAACCCACTGCAGTATTCTTGCCTGGAGAATCCCCTGGACAAAGGAGCCTGGCCGGTTACAGTCCACAGGGTGGCAAAGAGTTGGACATGTGGAGCGACTAAGCACATAAGCACAAGTTAACAGCAGGTCACTGAAAGGCTATTTGACATGTCTTTAGTATTCTGTTTGAAGAAATGAGACTTTGTTAGATACCCACCCCTCTATTCTTTAGGATTCCTCACAAATGGGACACACATAATACGTACAATATGTATCGGCGACAAATTACACATATATGTAACGTTCTTCATTTTATCTGTTGGGTAAGAGAGAGGTATTTGATCTCAGAACCTGGCTCCGTTAGGCAAACCAAATCCTTTCTAGCAAATTAAAGCTACAGTTTGCCCCCCATTTTCTCTCCTGGAAACATTCAGAAAGAAAGTTAATTGGAACAAAGTCCAAATCGGCAGTCAGGAATAAACTTTGAGAAACAAATGCTTTTGAACCAAAGGCAGAAAACTTTGGAGTTTTATACTGGTTGAATCCACATGTACAACCACAAATCAAATGTGGGTGAAGATGTGGATACGTGCTTATCCATAATTCGCCATCGACTGGGTACGTTTCTAAAGAGAAAAACCTCATCAGAAAATCCGACCTAAAATATTCATACGAGGATTTCCAAAATAGCAGAGAGAGCGCATATATTTGATATCAAAATGTAGAAGGAGAAGAAAGAGAATGGTCAAGTTAGGACTAAGATGATAGGAAAAGGTTGACTTCCCACTAACACAGATTTTATTCATTTATTCTTCACAAGAGCACAGTAAGGAGCCCTGAACCGGAAAGCCTGTTGGGCACTTTCTCAGTTGGCCTCTTGCTCCGCCTTGTCAACCACACAGCCTCCTCTTCTGCCTGCCAGGGGGACGCGCTCCCCGTTCCGAGAGATGCTGGCTCCATTTCTTCTGCATGAAATGGTCCCAACGGGCAGTTCCCGTCCCACACCTAGCTCTCCTCTCACTCTTGCTCACACACCAAGATCGCTGCCTCAAGGAAAGTTTCCTTGGCTNGACGCGCTCCCCGTTCCGAGAGATGCTGGCTCCATTTCTTCTGCATGAAATGGTCCCAACGGGCAGTTCCCGTCCCACACCTAGCTCTCCTCTCACTCTTGCTCACACACCAAGATCGCTGCCTCAAGGAAAGTTTCCTTGGCTTCTCAAGCAACGTAAGGGTCTTTATCGCCTGAGGGTGTAAAACAGAACTTCTTTCTCTTCTTTTTTCTCTTCTCTCCATTTAAAAAAATTTTTCTTGTCTATTTTTGAATTTTATGCTTGAGTAGAGGTGACTGATCTTGTGGTGTTTGTTTCAGGTGCACAGCAAAGTGGTTCAGTTCTACACGCACACCTGTCTGTTCTTGTACCTTCCATGGTGTCAGTGATTGACCATTATCGGTCCTCTGGGTTCGATGGTGAGCTCCACGAGAGCAGGAGTCACGAGATAACTGAAGAAAAGTGCCGTAACATTTTACAAAGAAANTCAGTTCTACACGCACACCTGTCTGTTCTTGTACCTTCCATGGTGTCAGTGATTGACCATTATCGGTCCTCTGGGTTCGATGGTGAGCTCCACGAGAGCAGGAGTCACGAGATAACTGAAGAAAAGTGCCGTAACATTTTACAAAGAAACAGGTACTTGAACCTTCACCAGAGTGTGGCATTAGCGTCCACGGGCTTTTCACTGCATGGGGATGATCTGCCTCTTCCACCATCTTTGGAATCCAGAAGTGTGTTTGGGAGTTTTTCCCTGCATTTGCACAAATCACTGAATGTACAAAAAAATTGGGGGAACTTGTAAACGGTCCGATCAACATGCTTTGAGAGATATTGGACCGTCGCCCTCATAGCTGCCTCTGTGTAACCAGGTTCTTGCCTGGAAGTGGAAGTGCAGCTTCAGAATTTC
>SJYA01001710.1:1444130-1458498 GCA_006410615.1 Neotragus moschatus | reverse complement strand
AAAAAAAAAAGATATCAGTTACTGCTGCTGCTGCTGCTTAAGCAAGTCAGTCATGTCTGACTTTGTGACCCCAAGGATAGTAGCCCACCAGGCTCCTCTGTCCATGGGATTCTCTAGGCAAGAATATCAGAGTGGGTTGCCATGGCCTCCTCCAGGGAATCTTCCGGACCCAGGGATTGAACCTAGGTCTTCTGCACTGCAGGCAGATTCTTTACCGCTGAGCCACCAGGGAAGCCCCATCAGTTACTATGTGGGCCATAATAAACAAGACCAGAATGCAGAATCTATTTTGCTGTTGTGATTCACGAGTCAGTAGATCAGCAGTTTGGTTGGCTAAACCAATAACCTTTTCTGCTGGGGTCACTCCTGTGGCTGCAGCTATCTGAGAGCTCAAGGAAGTTCACTGGGATAAAACATCCTTATTTAAGTCTTGGCTGAGCTCTGTGTCTCCAGCAGGACAACCTGTGCTTTTCACAGGAAGCAGAATTACAAAGGACGAGAGCTGAAGCTGTCATACTGCCTGAGTCCTAGGCTAGGAGGCTGTACAGCATCACCTCTGCTGCATCCCATAGGGCAAAGCAGGCAAGCCACATTCAAGAATAATAAACGCCTCTTTTTGGTGAGAGAGCCAGTAAAATATTGTGCCCACTTTTTTTTTTTTTTTTCCACGTTCCCATGATCTTCAACCTGACCACAATTACTTATTTTCCTCTCACAGGCAAAATATGCTCACTTCCACCCCAGGAACCCCAAGTGTCTCATCCAATTATGGCATCAGGTTCAAAGTCTAAGATCTCACCACCTGTGAAAGTAGTAGTTGCTCAGTCATGTCCAACTCTCTGTGACCCTATGGACTGTGGCCCGCCAGGCTCCTCTGTCCGTGGAATTCTCCAGGCAAGGATACTGGAGTGGGTTGCCATGCTCTTCTCCAGGAGATCTTTGCAACCCAAGGATTGAACCCGGCTGTCCTGTGGCAGGCAGATTCTTTACCATCTGAGCTGCCAAGGAAGCCCATTTGGTCCAAATGAGTGCTATCCTCAGGTTCAGCTCCTGTCAGGAAGGACACCTGCCCCCACAAAAAGGCAAGTTTCCCACTCCCCACACACCCAAAATATATTAGGAAGGCAGGATAACCACAGTAGACACTCCCATTCAAGGGAGGGGGAGGTTGGGAGGCACATAATAATCACTGTTCCATGGAAATTCTCAAATATAGCAGGTCACATGGTTACTAGGTCCCCCTGAACCAGAAATAGGAAGGGTCTCTTTTTTTCTTTTTAAAAAATATTTATTTTTATTTATTTATTTGGCTGTGTCAGGTCTTAGCTGCAGCGTGTGGGATCTTCTGTCATGGCTCACAGACTCTCTAGTTGTGGCCCATGTAATCAGTAGTTACTGCTCACAGGCTTAATTGTTCCCTGGCTTGTGGGATCTTAACTCCCCAATCAAGGACCAAATCTGAATCCCCTGCGTGATGAAGCAGATCCTTAACCACTGGACCACCAGGGAAGCCCAAGAAAAGTTTCTTGATCAGGGTCCATCACTGCTCCCTGGGTATTGAACCATCCAATCCATTTTTCTGAAAGCCTCTTGACTCAGCTCCTATCAGAAATGACCCATGTTGCAGCTGAGTAGGTTTCTCAGTCTGCCCGCTACCTATGTTGACAGCCCAGAGTTTGTTTATTCATTATGAACTGTCTCGGTTCCTTTTAGTCTCAGCTGGCAATGATTTTGCCAGCAGCACTCTCTCTAAAATTTTGTGGATTTCCTCTGACTCTGATACAGGTCTACTCAGTGGGGCAAAAGTTACATTTACAGTTATTTTTGAGGCTAGTCTCTTTCTATGTTGGGTCATAAGTCAGGCAGTAGTCAGACAATGTTCTTTTGTCTCTTGAAAGAGTCTAGCTAACACTGCCTCAAACTGTCGAATGATCTTAAGTGTGACATTACAGCTGTATGCTGAATTTGGACCTTGGCCCCAGGCCTCATTTTATTTTGAGAATCTTATTTGCTATGGACACTGGGCATAATAAACAATTTTATTTTACAGCCGAGCGCATCTTGGATACATTATGTTTTTCTCAAAACTGTGCTTGCAAATTAAGCAGTTGCATTTTGACCTCGTTTCTTCCTGGTATCTTATCATATGCACCCAAGACCAACAAAGTGACCCTCACATCATTCTGCCTGGGGATTTCTTTAGGCAAATCCAAAAGTTTATTAGCAGCATTGCCTATCTTCCAGGTTATTAGAGGCAACGGTTTTGTACATTGTTGGGGCACTGCATAATGCCACATGCCATTACCCACATCGCTGATCAAGTTTCCTCACTGCTTTTCTAATCCTCACTAACAGTTGGTTTGCCCCTAATCTAGCTTCTACCGAAAGTTTTCTCATCACTGTCTGCTCTTTTTCCAGGGCAGGATAGTTTATTCAGGTGGTAACCTTGAGTGATGGATTAGTATCTCGCCAGGGATAAGGAACAGGCTTGCTTACTGCTTGCTCTAAAAGCAGTGGATTCCCCAAGCTCAGTGTTTCTCAGCTGCATTCCAAACCCCCTGCGTAGAGAGCGCTCATCTGGGCTGTATCACATCACCCACACAGGACCCAGGGGCAACAAGAACTGAAGCAAACATGCTGATGTGCATGCTGCTTGCTCTTCCATGAATAATAAAGTCCCACATCTCGGCCCCGGCAATCTTTGTCTATCGCCAGCACTCAGGAAACGGTCACAGGCTCGATGATTCACTTGTAAGTAGGAAAAACCAAATCCCAGATCTAATAGTCTCCATCTCCAAGAGGCAGTCTCAGTTTAATTTTCAATAAAACTTAAGTTAACACTACCAAAGTCTGGCCATGACCTGAAAAGAAGTCTCATTTTCCAAAGATATAAGGGGGAGTGAAAAGAATATTTTTTTTTCAAAGCTAATCAGTATATCACAATTCAGAACTGAAAGCAAATCCTGTTGACTTCTCTGTATCCATGTTACTTTGTGTCTCGAGAGCTGGCCTGGCCTTAGATCAAAAGACAATATTACAGCATTGTTGAAAATTGTGTATTCTCTTCAAGAAATTGTTCTCTTTTAGGCCATTTATCAATCCAGCAACAGAAAAATTCCAGCAACTGGCCAGCTTCAATGATTTACATAATTTCTAAACAAATGTCATCTTTTAAGTACTTTTTTGAAAACAGTTTCTTGGCCACACCATGTGGCATGTGGGATCTTAGTTCCCCAATCAGTGATCAAATCCATGTGCCCTTCATTGGGTTTGGAGTGTGAAGTTTTAACCACTGAAACACCAGAAGTCCCACATAAGTTTTTAACTCTGTGATCCCCAAATATGTCTGTCTTGTAAAACAAGTTTCGGGAAAATTCATGGATCACTTGCCATATGCCAAGGAACTGTAAAAAGTTCTTTTACTGACACTGATGTGAAACTTTATTATGCCTGTCGTTGTTTTAATCTTTTAAGAAATAGCATAGCTTAGTGCCTGAGATCACAGGCTCTGGAACCAGACACCTGAGTTCACAGCAGAGCTGGCTGGTAATTAACTCTGAAAGGACAGGTGTGTTATTTAGCTTCTCGAGGCTTTGTTGCTTCATCTGTAAAATGGGGGAAATATTGGCTCCGAATCACTGGGGCGGTGTGTTGAATTAAGAGAGTGATACATGTAAAGTGCTTTTCTCAGGGCAAAGCCAAGTAAGTGACGAGGATGAGAGAGGAGACTGCTCCAACCTGAGGGACCAAGAATGACAATTTGCAGGACACCCTGAAAATCCAGAAGACTGGGATGTCTTTAATGCCTGAATTTCTGGATAATGATAAACGGACGCGGGAAGCATCTTTCTATAATCTAGGAATCTAATTTCTTTGATCTTGCGTTCTAGTCTCCATAACTGTGAGACATTAATTTCTGTTGTTTAAGCCTCTCAGTTTGTAGTACCTTGTAGTGGAAGCTCTAGAAAGCAAATACAAAATACTAGGGTAATTCTGTCATTTTTTTTAAAATTGATATAATTAATTTACATTAATTAATTTACAATGTTATTAGTTTCAAGTGTATAGGAGAGTGATTCGATTATACATACATATATTCTTTTTCAGATTCTTTTTCCATTATATGTTATTGCAAGATATTGAGTATTATTCCCCGAGTATTTTCTTGTCTAATCAAAGTAAGACATAGCACTGAAAGGCATTATGACAAGTAACAACTTCCTGCCCCATCCTTCCCCTCTCTCAGGGCAGTTCTTTTAAAGGACCCTTTATAAGTCAAACAGAGAAGTAGAAATATCGTATGACATCATTTATATGTGGAGTGTAAAAAGAAATTATAGGAATGAGCTTATAAAACAGAAAGAGACTCACAGTCAGAGAAGGAATTTATGGTTGTCAGGGGGAAGGATGGGGGGAGGGATAGTTAGGGAGTTTGGGATCGACATGTATACACTGCTATATTTTAAATGGATGACCAACAAGGTTCCCAGGTGACTCAGTGGTAAAGAATCCGCCTGCCAATGCAAGAGACATGAATTCAATCCCTGAGTTGGGAAGATGCCTAGGATAGGAAATGGCAAGCCACTCCAGTATTCTTGCCTGGGAAATCCCATGGACAGAGGAGCCTGGTTGACTACAGTCCACAGGGTCGTGGAGAATTGGATACAACTAGGTGACTAAGCATGACTAGGGGAATAATAGCTCAACATGTTGAGCTCAGGAATCTTCCTTTCATATTTTTTTCTTATACAGCACAATTGTTTTATAATCTCTTCATGAGGACAAGATCTCTGTCTACAAATTTTTGCAAACACGGAGCAGTTATTTTAAAAGCCAAAACATTTTTTTTCCCTCCTCTGTCCTTTCTTCCTTCTTTTTTCTTTTTCTTTTTTTCTTCTTTTTTTGGAAAGAGTCAAAAAGCAAAGCTCTGAAGATGCCACTGGTAAAGTTTATCTTTAAACAAGACCTGGGAGGAAGTTAGGTTTTTCTGGGTGAGGATGAGAACCCTGGGGGGTGGTAAAAGGAAGAGGTAGGTCCCCCATTCCTGGGGGTTCCTTTCCTCAAGGAACAGAGTCTCCTCAGGATAGCCTGGCCCCTCCAGATGAGCATCTTTGGTCTTGGCTCCCGGAAGTTAGGCTGAGAGCTCGGTCAAAGTCAGCAACCACCACTGCCATTCGGGAGCGCTTCCTAGTGCAGTGTTAAGAAGCTGCAGTGGTTTTGTTGTATCCCTGGAGGGCCTCCCAGCAGCAGCCAATGATGTGTCAGGGGACCCTCAGCAGGAGGGACTCCTGTGAGCAGCTTCAGACTTTGTACAGCCCATCCAGAATCACTCAGGGCTATGTGACCATATGGACTGCAGCCCACCAGGCTTCTCTGTCCATGGGATTCTCCAGGCAAGGGTATGGGAGTGGGCTGCCATTTCCTTCTCCAGGGGATCTTCCAGACTCAGGGATCAAACTGGAGTCTCTTGCATCTCCTGCTTTGGCAGGTGTATTCTTTACCACTGAGCTAACCCCTCTGTGTCCCTAAATGTATCCCGATTCTTGAGCAAACTACCAGCTGTCTTCAAGGTTTGCTTTAAGGATGCAATAACCGACCTGAAAGTATCCGTAACAGAATCAGCCTCGGCTGTGTGGAGGTTTGTTTTCTTAGGCAGGCCCAGCTCTAACTCCGATTACACAGGAATTGGGGGAGTGCTATCGCCATCTGTACAGTGTTCTATTTGCTGATAACTCAAGTAGCGTGAAAGAGAGGGAAAAGAAACACCAGTCACCTCATTGTGTGACTGTAAGTATTGAGGTTGGTTCTCCTGAAAGATGGCCATCTGACTCTGAACAAAATTCCCCACAGAGGAGGATCCATGCAATTTTGAGCAATGGTGCTGTCACTGGGAAAAGCGTGCAGTCTTCCTACTTTGAAAACCAGCACTTAGGTGTGTGAACTCTAGTGACTGTTAGAGTTCACATACCTAAGTCAGTCTCTTTATGATGTAATTGACCTCCTGAATATTATGAGACATTTGTGATTGTTTAAGATGCTTTAAATGAAGTTTATGTTTCTCAGAAATCATTAGACCCACAAAAAAGTCTACCTGGACTATAAAATGTTTATTGTTACATTTTTATTTAATCACCACTTCCATCAAGGCTCAGACGTGTCTACAGTGCGGGAGACCTGGGTTCGATCCCTGGGTTGGGAAGATCCCCTGGAGAAGGAAATGGCAATCCACTCCAGTACTATTGCCTGGAAAATCCCATGGACAGAGGAGCCTGGTAGGCTACAGTCCATGGGGTTGCAGAGAGTCGGGCATGACTGAGCGATTTCACTTCACTTCCATCACAAGGCAACAAATGACATCAGTATTTCCTGAGTAAATACCAGGTAACTGCATTTTTATAGCAGTGAGATGTTACAAAGGAGAAATTAGACATGATCGCTTGACTTCTGGTTTCTGAGATCTGACCAGAAAGATAAGACAACTTAACAGTGAAATCAATAGAGAAGTCGGGGAGGAAGGGTCAACTAGAAANTTTCCTGAGTAAATACCAGGTAACTGCATTTTTATAGCAGTGAGATGTTACAAAGGAGAAATTAGACATGATCGCTTAACTTCTGGTTTCTGAGATCTGACCAGAAAGATAAGACAACTTAACAGTGAAATCAATAGAGAAGTCGGGGAGGAAGGGTCAACTAGAAATATGTTTAACCATTTTTTATAATTAACATCGATTTTTTACAAGGCCAAATTTGCAAGGAAAATATTTTGTTGACTTTTTTATGTTCTTCTTAGCTTTATTCACATTTATCATGATTTCATTATGCTTTTATTTTCATGCTTATTTTATTTTTTACTATGCCATATTCACTATTTTTTTAAAAAATTTATTTATTTGGCTGTGCCCGGTTTCAATTTTAACATATGGATCTTGTTCTCAAACCAGGGATGGAACCCAGGTCCCCTGTGTTGGGAGTTCAGNATTTCTTACTGTGGTGGCTTCTCTTGTTGCAGAGCACGGGCTCTGGGCACTTCGGCTCAGTAGTTGTGGCTCACGGGCTCCAGAGTGCAGGTGTGGTTAGTGTGGCTCACGGGCTCCAGAGTGCAGGTGTGGTTAGTGTGGCTCATGGGCTTAGTTGCCCCATGACACGTAGGATCTACCCAGACCAGAAATCGAACCAGCATTGCAAGGTGGTTTCTCAACCACTGGACCACCAGGGATACCCTCTTCATTCCTTTTCATTGCCAAAATAATACTCTATTGCATGGATATACCATGCAATCTGTTGGATAATTTGCTTATCTGTTCATCGGTTGACAGGTATTTGAGTTGTTTCCAACTCTGGCCTTTGTGAATAATGCTGCTGAAAACATTCATCTGCCAGTTCTTGTGAGGACATCTGTTGTTATTTCTCTTGGGTATGTACCAAGATTGTGGAACTGCTGGGTCAAATGATAGCAAGTACATTTAACTTTTTAAGGAACTGCAAGACGATTTTACAAAGTGGCTGCCCTGTTTTCACTCTCGCCAGTCGTGTAAGAGGATTTCAATTTCTCTGCATTCTCACCAACATTGTTATTATGACTTTTTGATGCTAGCCATTTTAGTGGGTGTGAAGTGATATCTCATTGTGGTTTTGATTCTTATTTCTCTGATTAATGATATAGAGCATCTTTTCATGTGTTTATTGGTAATTTGTGTCATTTTCGGAGAAAGTTCTATGCAGAGCCTTTGTTCATTAAAAAAAAAAATTGACAGGTTAAGTGCAATTAGATTTAGTCTCTGGGTTGCTTCAGATCAGATCCTCTATTATATAAGAGTCCTAGTTGCATGAATTTGAATTGTTTCAATTCTGGTTCCATGAATCTACAATTTGGAAGAATTTCTATATTTTAAGTTTGAATTTTATAGAAGGAAAGGTGAGGAGTAAAATGTTGCAAAAGGTCCCCACTTCCTACAGAGATGAACTTTCGAGGTAGAAGAGCTATGGAGACGCCTTTCAGGAAACTCCTCGGTCTGCGTGTAAGTCCTGCAAAAGAGGTTTTCCATATTGGCACAGAACCTGGCCCAGAAAGGAGCCAGTGGGCAGATGTACTTAACTTCCCATGGCCTTTGAAAAAAATAAACCCAGTTTTTGCCTGAATTACATTATGGGGTAATCCATCTTCAACCAGCTAAGAGGGTAGCTACATTGTTCCACCAAATGTATGATGTAGCATGAAAATATACATCCCAAGAAAAGCAATTCAACAGGGTCTCATTATAGACACGCTCGTGAAGGGTGCAGTCTTGGCAGGGAAAGCCAGCACTTTGCTTCCAGTCCATTCCCTTACTCTTGAGTTCTCATGTCAGTTAATTTAAAGATGAACATTTAGGCCCTTCCCTGGGGTCCAATAGTTAGGACTCCATACTTCCACCGCAGGGGGCACCCAGTGGTTAGGACTGAATACTGGCACTGCAGGGGGCACAAGTTCAATCCTGGGTTGCAGAACTAAGATCCTGCAGCCACACGGTATGATCAAAAAAGTTTAAAAATTAAAAAAAAAATTAATTGAACATTTAAATTTGTTTTAATTATTTTTTTTTTAGTCTGCAGGCTCTGCATTCCTATGTACCAGGTTGTGAGTGCGTAGATGTAGTAGTCTGAGGTTTGAGAATTTAGGGTAAAAAGGTGTGACCTGGGGCCAATGAATGCACCACAGTTGATCATTTAAACACAGTATGAGCTCACTGAATATTTAAGAATGAGTGACAGGAATTTTTCTTTTTTCAAGAATGGAAGATATTTACATTATCCATCACTAATATGCTCGTCACCAGCTCAAATAGAATTTAAGTGGTGAAGGCTACATGAACAGCTTAAAGGATTCAAACCTATTATTGAGTGCAAAAGGACACCGTATCTAAGTAATCATTAGAATGTTTACATTTTAAAAAGAAGAGATCATAATGTTTTCTTATTATCCAAGAATCTTATGGCTCATTTTGTGCCTAACATGGTGCACGCATGTTCAGGCACTTCGGTCATATTNAACCTATTATTGAGTGAAAAAGGACACCGTATCTAAGTAATCATTAGAATGTTTACATTTTAAAAAGAAGAGATCATAATGTTTTCTTATTATCCAAGAATCTTATGGCTCATTTTGTGCCTAACATGGTGCACGCATGTTCAGGCACTTCAGTCATATTGACTCTTTGCCACGCTATGGACTGTAGCCTGCCAGGCTCCCCTGCCCATGGAATTTTTCAGCAAGAATACTGGAGCAGGTTTCCATGCCCTCTTCCAGAGGGTCTTCATGACCCAGAGATCAAACCCACATCTCCTGCATTGCAGGCAGAATCTTACCACTGAGCCACCTGGGAAGCCCTTGCCTAACGTGGACTAGAAGGCAAATAAGGCCATCATGCAAAGCCTCCACCCCAAGTCCCTCTATACCTGATTTTCTAGCCTATCCTTGCCACTATGATGCTTCCTACTCAACTATTTTTCCATCAGTTGCACCCGCTGATGAAGAAATCAATAGAGAGTCCCCAGGTTACAGTCTTTGGTATTGGTTTGAAATGCCCAAAGGTCCGCCAGGGCAGCCAGGATCAGCCAGCAACTGGTCACTTTCCCAGGGGCTGGAGGAATGGCTGAGATTCACTCCTTTAATATATTCATCATACGTCTTAACGATCACCTTGTAATCAAGCATTGATTCTTAACCTGTATAACTTCTGATTTTGGACTCTTGGTAGGATCCTCAAGCAAAATGCCATGAGGACACCTCACAGATGTGAGCCGTGCTCAGGAGCCAAAACATTAGAACAAATAACACGTGATGGAACTGAGGACAAAGAAGTGGGAAATTGGCACCAAAGAACTTTCAGGATTGGCAAGGAAACCTTGAAAGTGCTGAGACCTCACATTTTACCAAGGAGGGAAAAAAGTGATGTTTACAAAGGGGTGTGCATATGTTTTATGAAACAATTTTATAAACTGAAAAAATTGATTTTCAGTCATTAGTGATGAAAATTAAGAAACAGAAGAAATGCTAAACACAGTGAAACTAGGTCATCAAGGACAATCTAGGCCAAATTGGATCAATTAATATATCATATAAGAACTTAAAACTACAGACCAAAATGCCATACGCTCATTTAACAGGGCATTGCCTTCTGCTTCTATATCAATTTGCCTCTATCTACTTGAGAAATCAGTTTCTCTTTTCAGTACTGAGTAGTACAATAGAAGTGAAATCCTAGGTCAAGAAGCTAAGTAGTTTCAAAACTGAAGTTGTTGATATATTTGGAGTCTGAGTAACCCCCAACCGCATGAGTTGTCCCTTCTGTGGCTTTGGGAACAGTTGGGTCAGCTAATAATAACTGAACGGCTGAACCACCTGGGAAGCTTGCATGGTGGGCAAGTTGAAGGGGGCCAGCAGCGTGGCACTGCTGACCTGCAGGAGGTCACAATGGTAGTCAGCAGTCTCCATGGTAACGTCCCTGAGCCATGAGGTCGGAACTGTGGGATTAATGACTGGAGCAACCATAGTGCTGAGAACAGCTTTGACTACAGTAAGTCATCCCTGGACCTGAGCTATAAATGAAAAACTGGAAGAACTCAGTTCATACTGAGGACAAATTCAGGAGACCCTGGAGGGCAAGCCTTCTGTGTGAGATCCTGCCGGGTCTTTTCACTTTCTCCTCATTTGCGGTCCCCATAGTGGTACCTACAAGGGAGGAAAGACCAGAAAAAGTGATTCTGAGAATGGATTAGACAGAAACCAAGAAAGAAAGAATGTGAATTGTGACCGCAAGTTATTCCTTGAAACTGTGTCTTAAATTAGCTGTTGACTGCCTCTCTGTATTTAAGGAAGCATCGTTTGGTTAGAGTTGCCCAAAAGAATGTAGACCATTGCCCGAGTGATCTGGGTGGCCATCCTGAAAGAGTTAGAAATGTGTTTTTGTTTCATTTAGGTGGTTCCGGGAAGAAACTTTTCCAGGACCTATGTATGGGCACGGCTGTTTCCCCTGATCAGTATCCTTGCAGCACCCAAGTAAGACTAAAATTATCAGATACATTTTGTTCTATCTCTGGCCACTGCTAACTGCATTCTTTGTTTCCTTTATAACAAAAAGTATCTACTGTTTTCTTCTACAGTGATGATATTCATTTCTTGATCATTTCACCTTCCAGTCATCAATAGATTGAAATCCAAGTCACCAGGATTTTCCACCTGACTTTCCCACAGGAAATAAGCACTTAAAAGAAGTTTGACTCTTAGCGTCTTTCATTTCTCAAGCATCTCAAGATAAGCTCTGTTTAAAATCTTTAGAATTTCTATCCTAGGCCTCTATACATTCTGGCTGCTTCCTCTCAGAGGCTGAGGACATGTTATTTTCATTTTCGGGGACTATAGGCTAGTAAAGGGGGGACAACATAATTCATTTTCATTACGAGAAAAGTAAATCACTTAGTAGTCAAAAGACTACTTACTTGATGGACTACCTTACTTAACTGTTTCTCTGAGAACTTAATCCCCTAACAAGGTATATGAAGTTGCTCAGTCGTGTCCGACTCTTTGCGATCTCATGGACTGTAGCCTACCAGGCTCCTCCGTCCGTGGAATTTTTCAGGCAAGAGTACTAGAGTGGGTTGCCATTTTCTTCTCCAGGGGATCTTCCCAACCCAGGGATCAAACCCAGGTCTCCCACATTGCAGGCAAACGCTTTACCATCTGAGCCACCAGGAAAGCCCAGCAAGGTATAAAAAAAAGCCAAAATTACAAAGAAAATTATTAGATACAGGCGACTTATCAATGGCAATGCTCTTGTTATTTAAAGTTCTAATTTAGGCCTCCCTAAACAGTTTTGCTCCACATTTTTTTTTTTTATAAATAGTTGAGGCTTTATTTTAAATTATGCGTTTAGCTTACCTTTTTTAAAAAAAATCTATTTATTTATTTATTTTTTCATCTCAAGTGTACATGAGTTCCCAATCTTGAACATGCTCCACATTTTTAAATGTGTTTAAAAATATATATGTCAGAACCTCCATAACACTAGCAGTGAGAGGCAGCTTTCTGCTGGGGTATTGTGTCTGCACCTGCTTAAACGTTTGGAACGCAATTAGGAAGGCCTCAGTGAAAAATATCTGAGAGGCCAAATAATAGTGAAGTTCATGCATGGGACTCTATAGAAAATACACTCAGATTTCCCTAATTCATATACCATTTAATATCCTTGGTTATTCGGTCTCCAGAGTCCACAGCAAACCGGGTGATGAAAGCACCTGAGAGACGGCTGTCGTTTTATGTCGGCAGCTATGAAAAGTGGCAGGAGACACGGGTTCGATCCCTGGGTCTGGAAGATCTTCTGAAGAAGGAAATGGCACCCCACTCCAGGACTCTTGCCTAGAGAATCCCAGGGACAGAGAGGAGCCTGGCAGGCTACAGTCCATGGGGTCGCAAAGAGTCGGACATGACTGAGCGATTATTACTCACACACTCACTCCTAAGAAGTGGCAGCTGAAATGACAGGAAAAATGAAAACGAAAGAGAGAAAACTTCTAAAAGCCAGGCAGATATAAGACCTCAAATCCCAGAGGTGCAGAACAACTTTGTTTCAGGACAAGCACCTCTAAGTGCCCTCTGTAGTCATCTGTTTCAACAACAGTGAGATAATTGACTTAATTATCCTCAAACCTTGGTGCTGGAAATATTTCTTGGGACTTAGGTTCTCCATAGAACCATTAGCATACATTATAGAGAGATTTATCTTAAGGAATTAGCTACCATGATTGTCAGGCCTGGCATGTCTGAAATTGTAAGGCAGGCCAACAAGTGGAAATTCAGATAAAAGTTGATTTTGTAATCTAGAGCCTGAACTTTGCAGAGCAAGCTAGCAAGCCTTCCTATGTTGCCGTCTTGAAGCAGAATTGCTTCTTCTTCTGTAAACCTGTCTTTGCTATCAAGGCCTTCCACTGGTTGAATGAAACCCGCTCACCTACTGAGGGTAATCTGCTTTACTTAGATCAACTATTGTAAATGTTACTCACATCCACAATACCTTCCCAGCAACATCTAGACTAGGGCTTGACCAAACAACCGGGCTTCATAGCCTCGTCAAGTTGAAACATAAGATTAACCATCATAGCACCCTTGTCAAAAATCAACTGACCACAAATGTATCATTTATTTCTAGATCCGCCACTCAATTTTACTGATCTATACATGCTGATCCTTATGCCAGTACCACTGTGTTTTGATTATTGTAGCTTTATGGTAAGCTTTACAATCAAGGTGTTTGTCCTCCAACTTTTGTTTTGTTCAAGATGTTTTGGCTATTTTGTAGTCTCTTGCAACTCATATGAATTTTAGGACCAGCTTGCCCATTTCTGGAAAAAAAAAAAGTTGAAATTTTAATAGTTACTGCTTTGAATCTAAATTGAGGAATACTGCCATCTTAATATTAAGTCTTCAATTCATGTACATGGAATGTCTTTCCATTTATTTAGCTCTTTATAAATTTCTTTTAGCTACGTTTTAAAATTTTCAGTGTACAAGTCTTACTCTTTTGTTAAATTTGTTCCTGAGNTTTAATAGTTACTGCTTTGAATCTAAATTGAGGAATACTGCCATCTTAATATTAAGTCTTCAATTCATGTACATGGAATGTCTTTCCATTTATTTAGCTCTTTATAAATTTCTTTTAGCTACGTTTTAAAATTTTCAGTGTACAAGTCTTACTCTTTTGTTAAATTTGTTCCTGAGTATATTATTTTTGATATTGTTACAAATGGGATTTCCTTAATTTCATTGTGTTGATTGGTCATTGCTAGTTTATAGCAATGTAATTGATCTTTGTATATTGAGCTCGTGTTCTGCAACCTCACTGAGTTCTAATAGCATATTTGTGGATTCATACGGACTTTTTTCCATACAAGATCATGTCATTTACGAATCTCCAGTACAATGTAAAATAGAAATGATGAGAATGGACATTCTTATCTTATTCTTGATGTCAGTTCAGTTCAGTTCAGTTGCTCAGTCGTGTCCGACTCTTTGCGACCCCATGAGTTGCAGTACGCCAGGCCTCCCTGTCCATCACCATCTCCCGGAATTCACTCAGAATCACATCCATCAAGTCCGTGATGCCATCCAGCCATCTCATCGTCTGTCGTCCCCTTCTCCTCCTGCCCCCAATCCCTCCCAGCATCAGAGTCTTTTCCAGTGAGTCAACACTTCACGTGAGGTGGCCAAAGTACTGGAGCTTCAGCTTTAGCATCATTCCTTCCAAAGAAATCCCAGGGCTGATCTCCTTCAGAATGGTCGGGTTGGATCTCCTTGAAGTCCAAGGGACTCTCAAGAGTCTTCTCCAACACCACA